>JAQGAX010000610.1:0-15200 GCA_034698105.1 Plectus exinocaudatus
CCCCTTACCATGTTCTTTTGGTTGGCCGTGGGCCCCTAGGCCATGGCCTAGTTGGCCTATTCGATAATCCGGCACTGGTTTGCCCCAAGTATTCATTCGAACCCGGATATAAGAGCAGGATCGGGAAATCGGCAAATAACTCTTATATCCGGATTGCTCTTATATACGGGCTATATGTTATTGTGCTCAATTATTGTATTTATGAGCAATAAGCATTGCAACATTGTTTTCTTCATTTTGAATGAGAATTCATCGTTCAAGCTTTCTAAAGAACACTCAGCAACAATAACGTGACAAATAAATATTGGATGCAATGAGGATGCTCGTTGTGAAACATGGATAAAGTCCAAAAAAATCGACCAAAAATCAGTCTTCGATAGGAAAATTGCGCTTGTATCAGGCAGGGTTCAGCTATGTGTTGCTGAATAGTACAGAGCACGGGAATTCATAAACTGGCTCTTATATCCGGGTCTCTTATATTCTGATTCGACTGTAAAGGGGCCGTTCATAAAGTACGTCACGTTTTTTTTGGCCTTTTTTTACCCCTCCCCCCTCAAATCACGCTTCCGTCACGCTGCCGCTTACCACCCCCCCCCCCAGTAACGTCACGCACCTACAGTACATTTATTCGATGCGCCTCACCCGCTCGCTCACTGACAATAAGGAACCGTTTTTCGCTCAAATCATACATCTACCATACATTTTCGGCCGTTGAGCCAGCCGACCAATTGACCTTAATAAGCTGACGGTGGGTGCGAATAAGTGATTATGCTCCTGCCGAACCGGCGCGCCACCCCCCCCCCCCACCGTCACGTGCGTCACGTCACGGACCCGTCGCAGTCCTTCTCAGACCCCCTCCCCCTCCCAAAGCGTGACGTACTTTATGAACGGCCCCAAAGCCTATATGGTGAAGTTTTTCGAAGAAAATAGTCTGTAACATATTCGCGGATAAGCTAACTCTAGTTTATATTTCTGCTGTTATGTGGCAACAAGAGTGAGCCAGTTTTGAAGCGTTGGTTTCGTTCGATGTGGTTGGTGACGATATGACCGACCATAAGATTACTACTTTCACAGAACCACTTGAACTGCGACCGCATGCGTTTTCATTGCCTTCCAATATTAGTGCATGCGCGACAATTGACTAGGCCATTTTGCGTGCCTTCAAGTTTGCACATTTCCACCTCAGTCTCCTTTCACTAATTTCGCCGCTCATATTGCTCGTGAATATTTTATGAATTCATAGTGACATTTGTCATGCTCGATAGATGCGATGTGGAAGGTCTGTATGGTCGTGTTCAGTGTTTTTCCGCGCCATTTGCGCAGCTGGACATGCTGAGTAAATTGATGTCGCTGTCACAGCAACGCCGGTGTCCGTCGGTGGTCGCAACATGGAAAACAAAACGTTGATACAAGCCGCCCGGCGTTCATGGACAACAGGAGCACTGAGAGATCGGTGCAGTGCAGTGCAGCGTGCGATGAACGAGTTGTCAGTCGAGTTGTGATGGTCGCAATTGAAGAGAGTGCGCAATCGTGGCGGAATGCGGAGACGACCTCTGATGGAAGTCGGATGGGCGCCGCCACGAGGTGCTCTTAGTCGGCCGGCATCCGCTTTCACCCCTGCAATCCGACGCTTCCTTTGCTGGACTGCGCACTCTTCTGCTGCGACACGCGACGGTCGGCGGCAATCTGTCCCACCAAGTCGACGGCGCTAAGCGGGCGATCGCGTTTGAAGGATTGTGATTAATCAGGCGATTCTAAAGCTGCCTTTCCGACATCCGCATCCGATTAGCGGACCGCGCTAGAAGGCAGCAGCGTTCAGTCGCTACGTCCAGCAGCCATGCTGCTCGATTGGTTCCGGTCTAAATTCGGCCCGGCTGAGGTACCATTACTCATTCTTTAATGACCACTATCACTGCTCGATTTACAGAAGGCGCAGCCGTTGGCCGTCCACGTGTTGATGATCACTTTCGTCATCCTGTACGCACTGGCCGGCGCCGTCGTCATGCGCGGCTTGGAATGGACCGAACACAAACCGCAGTCGATCAGCGAGCGAATGGAGCAGATCCACCGACGGCGCTACTGTTTGATGACGGCGGTCAAGCAGGTCACCACAGTATCACACAACGATATTGCCTTCAAGCAGTGGAATGAGACAATCTTCGATCACTGCTACGGTCACGAAGAACCACCACTAAACGACACAGTCACATTCAGCACCTGGTCAGTGCCTCGCATAGCGCATAATGCAGTGCAATATCATCTCTCGCTTGCAGGTCGTTGTCCGATGCGTTTTTGTTCACGTTCACAGTCATCACAACAATCGGTAGGTGCCGTGTATTTTGTAAGTTATCTGGAGTTTTACTAACATGACTGACATCAGGTTACGGTAACATCGCCCCGAAGACTTTCGGTGGGCGCTTGTTCTGCATCTTCTACGGCCTTTTGGGCATTCCGCTAACAATGCTCGCGATCGCTGATCTGGGCAAATTTCTGGCGGAATTGGCCACCAAGATATCGATGAAAGTGCGACGAAGGATAAAGAAGCTGACAACGCCGAGAAATCCCGATGGCACTATTTGTCGCGAAGAGCCGGAAAGCCTGGCGACTGGGCTCGTCGCCATCACACTTCTCTTCACATTCGTCTTCTATATGCTCATTGGTGCTGCCGTCTTTCCTGCCTACGAACCTGAGATGGACTTTTTCGCTGCCGTGTAATATTTAATTTCGATTTATGTGGGCCAGAGGCGGTCAACCGCGATCAAGGTTAGGTCCATGCCATAGTTCTGAGCGTCCGGGGGTCCAACCACAGCACAGCGCCATTTATAGCATAATGATACCTCATTTCATAACCCCGTTCGGCTCCTGAATCTTGCTCGGCGTTCGGACAATCGCTCCGTATGACCCCGACATTTCAACATTGGCACCGGCCGATCAGTGTGACTTCGAAAAGCGTCCGAAAAGGGCGTATTCTTTAATTCATCCGAATTTCAGATACTTCAATTTTGTAACGTTGACAACGGTGGGTCTTGGCGACATTGTTCCGAAAAGGTAAATACTGCTAGAATGACACAGTAATCCTACATCGGTTCATTTCAGCAACGAATTCATGGTGTTCACACTTATTTATATAGCAGTCGGACTTGCGCTCACTACAATAGCCATCGAGATAGCGAGTGATTACTTGAAGCAGCTGCACTATTTTGGTAGAAAGATTCAAAACGTCGCCAATGTCAACATTTGGTTTGGAGGCAAACGGTGCGCCGTCTTGAACCAACGGGCAATTAATCGATTTTTATTCAGTTTAACGATGAAACAATTGGTGAATAATCTCGGCGATCAGTTTGACGTACCAATCGAAGACATTCAAAACCTGAACTTTGATCGCTTTGTGGAGACGGCGATCGACGTAGAAGCGGGCAAGATCTGCTCGATTAGGGCAAGGAATTAACATGATTCCATATTTATTTGTAATACATTCGTGCTCTATTTGCAGCAACAGCACGAAGAAGAACGAAGGAATGCACTGAATAAGCCGCTGCTCATCGAGGACGTCTGTGAGGGTGGAGAAACGGTTTCGGTTGGATTCGCCGATGATGAGCCAATGGATCCGCGACAGGAGGAGTCGCCACTACTTCCCCGATCGTCGTCGCCGATTATCGCCAAACCGCTGCTCACACCTCCGACCGGTTAGTGACATTCTCTTTGTGTTATTAAACGTAGGGCGAGGTCCACTGATCACAGCTCATGCCAAGACTATGAGCGTTTCGACGTTTCAAAGCGAAGGGATGGGGACACTGGATTCCACGTCCGTTAGTTCATGCCGAGTTAGTCCTACGGAATACGCTGATATCAAATCGTTGAAGCAAGTCTTCTTCAATGACACACCCGTACGTAAATTTGCGAAATATGTCGATTCAACGAAGACGTCGATTTAGGAAATCGAATTCCCAATTACTTTGGAGAACGCCTTTTTGCCTATCCTGCCCGAACTACTCATACCTCCGACGCCGACATTACAATCTTCTCAACCGACAACTCCATCTTCATCGCCTAAAATTCGAGGATTAAAGCCAGGTATTTAAATATGTTGTATCATCAAGTTTACACAAGTTTTTCAGCACTAAAAGAAGTAGGTAGTACAGAGCTTGGACGAAGACCTTACCGCCACGACCCACAAATGCGTCACAAAATGTATCGAGAAGAGTGGGAACGTTTCAAGGCCCCCGGTGTTGATCGGGGAAAAGCATCCACTGAGAGTACCCCTCGAAAATCTTTTGACGATGACTCTCCTCGCGACCCGACGTCACCAGATCACTCCAATGATCCACCAATATCGAAAAAACAATCGCCAGCGAAGGTGCCTACTGGTCCTCCTAAGAATCCGTCTGCAACTAAAGCGCCTCCTCTGCCTCCAAAAAAACCAAACGCGTCACAAAAACCCCCCATTGCTCCTAGGAAACCAAACGAGACGAAAAATCAACCAGCCGCTGCCAAGAAACCAACCGAACCGAAAAGACCGACGGCTGCCAAATCTGGGACGAATGCATCGAAATCAGCGGCTGGTTCAAAGCCACAAAAGTCTTCTAAGGCGTCTAAATAGGCAGCTCCATCGTCTGGTTAATTTTCTTGATTAGTTTTAAAGCAGCATTTAGAGTTTCCATTGTATTTGTGTGATCATGTGATGCATTATACCCCGCTCGGCCTGTATATTTTCATGCGATTCCAGGCGTTTCTGCAACACTCTTACGCAATTGAAATTCAAGATAGCGAGTATAAACAGTGTTCGTGACTAAAACAGTGTAAAAACAGCTCAGCAAACAATGATACTTCTGGGCTGCAAAAACAGCAAGCTGCGATGAGAGAAAGAGAATCGTCAGAGATACATTCCGTTGATGAGCATATCGCCTTCGGCCGAGTCCATCGCCTTGCCGCCGCGTTTGACTCGCCTGCGAGCGGTCTTCAGGCGGCAAGAGATGTAGACGAGGAACACGGCCAGAAGGCACATTCCCAGGCCGAGGATGAGGGCTGCCAGCGACGTCGAACCCGAGTCGATCCGCTCCACAGTCACCTGATTAGTCTTCTCCTGCAGTGCGATGATCTGAGTGTTCGTGTTGGTGACAATTGGCGACGGGTTCTTCTGATTGCCCACCACCACTTGCTTGCTGGGCGAATCGACTGCAAAAACGAATCAATGCCATCGCAACTCACATATTCGACAAAGAGAACTGGACTAAGATCATTGAAACAAAAGCTGCAGAAGAATCAAACACTCACATTGACTGCCAGGGCGCGCCTGATTTGGCGTGCCGGGGCGCGCTTGATTTGCGGGTTGCTGGTCCACTGGTCGTTGGGGCTGAGGTTGAAGGGCACCAGGTGCATCCCAAGGATCATGACTAAAGACAATTAATTAACTTATAATCGCTGACTAATCTTTTTATCCACTTTACCGATATTTTTCGTTGGGAATTGGATCCGGTCGACGTCGTCGTAGTTCTCTGCACATTTCCACGTCTTCATCACTTTTGTCAGAGCACTGCGGTATTCCATCGCATAAATCGTAATTGGCGATACACTCATCGCCCTTGTGGCACAGCCATTGCCAACGATTGCATTGCTGATCTGAAAAAAACGATTCGATCACTGACAGGGTCATGCTCGGCTGCTGCAATCGCCTTGCCTGATACGACCGGTTGTCGATCTTGGCGATCGCCAAACGGACTCTGAGGTTTTGCTATACTCTTGTCCATGATGGACTGCGGTTTGCCCACAGAAGGAGGAGGAGGAGGAGCTGGTGAGCGCTGGCGTTGTCTTATAGCAGATCGCTCTTCGGAAGAAAGCTGCGGTTGTGGAAGGCGCTGCGGCGTCGGCTCTGGCTCTGGTGCGGGCTGGTAATAGTCGGGACCGTACGGGTCCTCGGGACGTGGCTCTGGTTGATACTGCCGTGCTGGCATCGCGGACGCCGGTTCTGCATACCCACGCTGCTGAGAATCGTATGGACGTTGCTGCTGTTGAACATTCGCCTGCTGCCCGTAATTTGGTGCGCTCTTTGGCGATGGTGATGGAGCGTTGGTCTGCAAAATTATTTGTTGATTTTCGAAATGTATCGCAACGTTTGTTGTGTACCTTCAACAATTTGATATCCATTTCGTGCTTGGATTGTTCGTGGACCTTCGTTTTTTCGAGATCGTTCCGATCAACCATCATTCCCATAGCAAGATAATTATCATGAACGGCGAATATACACCTAAAATGTCGTCAGCCTGGCTTAGTAAATAGGTACAGTATATGGTCGGTCAAGTGCGTACGGTACTGCAATTGTCAGCAAGATATGATGACACAATTTTCACCTCCTATATCAAAAAATATCAGATTTCATCATTAGCAGATGTGGAATGCCAAAATCACTGGCGAATGTTTTAGACAAGTGTATAAAAGCTACATATGAGCGCAAATAAGCCGTGTCAACGCAAATAAACAGCTCACTTGAAGTCTTGAATCTTTCCACAATCAAAGAAATAGCAGTCTCGATCGGCGTTTTCATGGTAGACAGCTATGTTGCAACCGGGGATGCGACAGCATTCGTACTCACATTCCTGCTTGTTGTTGGCCTTTTCAATTGAACCCAAGTACTTGGCACCTAAGGCAAACCAAGAGTTCAGTTGCGGCCGTTAGTATAAGTAGTTGGAAAAGAAACTGACCATTTGCGATACTTTCTGAGGATTTGATGATTGTGCGATTACTGACGTCGTACACGGATAGACAGAGCTTGTTGTCCTCGGCGCCAGACGCCTTAAGGATGAACAACGCAGACGAAAACGCTAGCAGTATGCTTCTTACGCTCATCGCGCTCTTCTCAGCGATTTTTCATTTCAGCGTCACGCAAGAAGACTCGGTCACCTGCACCGGTGCGCCGCCAAGTAGAAAGGTGGCGACCAAAAGCAATCTCTGCTATCAAATGGCGCTACAAACTGTTTAACAACGCCCGCCGACAACGACCGACGTCAGCAGCAGAGCCCTTATGCAGAAGAAACTGCGGCACAGTGCGGCGCTGGCTGCCTCGCCCGACTGCCTCGTCGCTATCGATCGCATTTTTCAGCGGTCTGACGCACGACGACTCTCCTCCGCATGCTGCCCTCTTCCCGCGAAATGAACGAAAATATGGTTTTGATAAAAAAATGACATAAAGCACGAAAGTAGCGCGAGCATATGCCGAATGCCGATTGAGCTCAGTACATAAATTCAATAGTGTAATGATATAGCATCAAAGTTCATCAAGCGCGATTAACATCGTTCTTGGAACTGTGGCGATGTGGAATGTCCCGTGCAATTGCTCATCTCCGGTGAACCAGTCATACTAACAAAGTAATGATAGTCGAATGTAACGATTTTGCAGAAGTGTTTGAAGTCGCCAATTACTGGTCAACTGAGTCGTTTCGCCATCTCATTGCTTTCAAGCTGTGTGAAATGATCATGCCCCACTGCATTGAATGTCAGTATGCAGCTCGACGAACGGCGGAACGTACTTGCGCGTCACGCGATCAATCTCGATGTGAAAAGCACATCGCCGAATCCGTCGACTCGCACTAACAGTCGCCAATCGCGCCTCGTCGTGTCCGACTTGGAGATGACGGGGCTGGACTCCAAATGGAAGAAGCAGCATCCCTGGGAGCAGCGAGAGCCGCGTCGAGCCAGCGAACCAAACGTTCCCGCCAGAGTGGTTGCTTTCTATCCGTCCGTCAAACGACGTCACACGATCGTTAAGGGTACGTGACTCTTTGTGTATGCTAATGAAGAAACATGCTGTTGAATTGCAGCTTCGTCCATTGGAGCACACGGTAGGGTAATACCAAAGAGTTTGGGCGAAATCCCCACAATACCTTCGGAAAAATCAAGAAGAAAATGTTGTGTTATTCAATGATAACTTTGCGCCCGCACTATATTTTCACTTGAACATCAAATCTCGTTCTGCAGAGAAAAACAAGCATTCGCTTTATTGAAATCTAATTACATACTGAAATTGAGAAAAGAAAAGAACCAAAGAAAAGTACACCATCAGGCAGGCCAAATGATGCTCATAAGGAAGGAGGCGCGCAGAAGAATATGAAGTGTGGTGCTTGATGAATTCGATCACAGAATACATAATTATAAACAACGGGTCCAGCCAAAACTTGTGCGCAGCCGAAACACTGCGACCAGTATCGCGCGCACATCAATAGTAACATATCAGCGCTCAATTCATCAAACCTATCCATCTTGACCGAAGTCATCGGCAAACTTTGTCAGCTTTAACAAGTCTTCGGCGTTAACGGTCGGTTTGCTGTTGGCCAAAGAACGCATCATGTCGCTCTGCAGACAGTATGTAATGGTAGAGTGAGAGGGAGAAAAAATGAGAGAATAAACGAACCATGCTGACGACGGGCTCGGCGAGCTTGTCGGAGGGCACGTCCAGCCAGGACATGGCGATGGCGCCCTTGTCGCCCGGACTGCACGGGGTCAGCAGATCGTGCACGATTACCGTGGGGTCCTGGTGCGAGGGGCCGGTAATGCGCTTGAAGTGTGTGGCGCTCTGTACTTTGCGAATCGGCTGCATAAGCGCGTCCCGCACCAAGATGCTGATATCCGCACCAGAGTATCTATAAATCACTCGCTTTCAATGAGTACAAAGCGAACTGGTATGCTCGTATGTGCAAACGCACCCTTCAGTTTTGGCAGCCAACTCTCTATAGTCTTCTTCGGTTAAAGAACATGCCGTCGTCTTTCCCATGTGGAGCTTGAAAATTTCTTTTCGAGCCGGCGCTTCGGGCAGAGGGATGTAAATGCGTTTCTGCAATAATACTTGTAGCCCGCACTCCGGAGCGCAGCATTAGTTACCTCAAAACGACGACGAATGCCCGCATCCAATACCCACGGAATGTTGCTCGCTCCGAGCACTAGAATGCCATCGTTGTCTGTGCCGACGCCTGAAAGTAAATATGATCCAGCATTGCTCAGCAACGACTATATCGGACTGTACCTTGCATCTGAACGAGAAACTCGGTCTTGATCCGTCGGGCCGACTCGCTCTCGTTGTCCGACCGTGACGAACAGAGCGAATCGATTTCGTCGATGAAAATGATGGACGGCTTGTGCGTTCGCGCCAATTCGAATAGATTCTTCACCAGCCTAAAATCAAAATCAATGTGAAATGAGAAACGGAGCCACAAGATAAAGACGCTGCAGTACTTTTCCGATTCGCCTAACCACTTGGAGACCAGGTCGCTGCTGGACACGCTGAAGAAGGTCGAGTTGCCGGCCTCCGTGGCGACTGCCTTGGCGATGTACGACTTGCCGGTACCCGGTGGACCGAATAGCAGAATTCCACGCCATGGTTTGCGCTGTCCTGCAAGCAAAAAAATGATCAATGCAAATCGGCCCCATAAAGCTGGCGGTATGTTCTATCTGGATAATGGTACGGGAGCAGCGGGGCGAAAGAGATAGCGAATAAATGCGAAATGGATTTGCGCCGCGACAGCCGACAGATTGCTCGCGACCGACGGCGGCTGCCGGGCAAATGAACGCGCGCGTTCCAGGAACGAAAGGACAGCCAATCAACGAGAAGGCGCAGTACGACTAGGTGTCGTCAGATGAAGCGGTGCGGCTTTCGGAGGACGATTCACCGCTGACGATGGCGATAGCTGCGACCGACCGGCGACCCCCGCGGGCCGTGGCGCGCGGATTATGGATGAGCGGGGTTGGGGCTCGGCTGGCGGCGACGCGTCTGTTACCGGCGCCAACCTAATGCGCAGTCAGCGCGGTCGCTGGGGAGGCGAGCGGGCGCTGGTCGGGAGTCGAGAGCGCAGCGGGCGTCGCGCGTAACCGAGAGTCGCGCATGGCGCCGTCCATCGCCGAGCTAGTCGATTCGGGCCGCAGCCAGCAGTCACTGCGTCCAGCCGCTTCCAACCATTCATCGACGGCCATAAGCGCCGACGTGCTCGGCCGGGCGCCGTATTAGTAGCTGGCGCGGCGTCGCCGCTTCCCTTCTGCGCCCGCCGCCGTTCACCAACCCGCTGCACACTCGAGCGAGCGCGCCTTGCTCAGCTTGCCCACGCCGTCGCTGGTTCTCGCGCGCTACTCTGTCAGTCGCGATCGAATTCTCGCCGCTCGAAATTCAATCGCTGCGGGCGCCTTCTTGCCGCAGCGTCGGCTCCATCCGCCTCTATCGTCCGCATCGTCGCCATCGCCACCGAACAGCGCGTGATTGTCCGCCATTCAGTGGCATTGTTTTCGTCGTTTGGGGCCGCCGTCTTTCCTTCGCTAGTCCCCATCGATCTCACGCCGCTCACTTGGTCCGTTGCAGAGTGTCTGTAGTGCGCCGCCGTCGCGCCAGCATCACTTCCTTCCATGGCCGGCGACGCCGTCTTCGGCGCCAACGCGTCGACCGTCAACTCGACCACGATGACGGCAGGTGTGCGCGTCACGCTGACGGTCGCCTTCGGCGCCGCGTCGATGGTCGGTCTGTGCGGCAACCTGGTCGTGCTCGGCTACATTCTCGGAAAGCGGCTGTACAAGAACTACGTCAGCTCGCATTTCATAGGCCACCTCTGCTTCACCAACATCGCCGCCTTCGTCTTCCTGCTGCCCGTTTTCCTCTTCAACTTGTCCCACGACGACGACATTTGGGAGGACATGAACCTGATGTGCCGTCTGCAGGTGCGTAGCGCAGAGATCGGTCATGGTTGAGCGGGTAGTTTCAGGCGTATCTCACGTGCGCCATTTGGACGGTGATGCACTTCATGGTAACGTGCGTGGCCGGCGTGCACCTGCTGACGTTCGCGCGCATACACTACGAGCAGCTGTTTGGACTTCCGCCGACGATGCTGTGCTGTCTGTCGTGGGTGATTGGATTCGCGCTTGGCCTACCATGTCTGACCAACGGCAACATCGTTGTCTACGATGACCACATGCACCACTGCATTTGGGGCGCGACGGACAGCGGCTATAAGTTCCTCACGTACTTGCTAATCTTGGGCGTCATCATCCCCACGGTGCTTACGTGGTACGCGTACGTGCGCGTGCTCGGCATTCTGTACCACAGTCCGATTGTGTTCCAAGCGCTCGGTCTTTACAAAAGTCGCTTCCTCGTATACGGCTTTCTCATCAGGTACGATCGCTTCCAAATCCCCCAGCGAGCTCGCTAAGCAAATGGCTTTCATTTCAGTCCATTCTACCAAGTGCCGTTCTACGTCAGTTCGCTGTCGACGCGGGGCACCAATGAAGACATCTGGCCGTCCGTCTTCATGTTCGTCGCCTACGTGCAGTGCATCGTCTCGCCCGCCTTCTACGGTGCGTCGCTGTTCCTGATGAAGGAGGAAGACATGGCGTTGACCGCCCGGGCCAACAAAAACACCTATCAGCATCCCGGTGTGCCGCCACAAGAACTGTAATCAGCAGACTAATCCCTGACGACCGATGCCATTGGTTTCTGGCAATCGCATGCCAAAGAGGTGCGGACTGAACCGGCTGCTAGTTTTGCGGCGCTCATCTGTCCCTCCCTCAGCACGACGGCTGCTGTCTATTCTTATCTGATGATCGGTCAAACTCGGTGATCGCCAGTGACTCTCTTCGCGAACAATCGTTGTGCATATTAATTACTGTAATATACGAAGAAAGTGTGAAGTAAAGGACAAAGGATTTTTGTCAAAGAGACAACGCTAAAGGGGTTCACTCTCTGCAGATTGTTGTTCAGCTAAAGCGCAAGATCTAAGAAAGCAGTTGTAAAAAGCGGGGATTGATAATTGGAAATCATGCTTGTACAAAGAACCGAAAATCGATGCAAGTTATAGATTAACATCATAAAGCTGTGTGCACCAGCTAAAAGAAGCGCTTTAAATCATCCGCTCTATTATCTACACAAAAATCCGAAATTCAAAAACAAATGACGCACACCAGCAGCTTCTACCTAATCTATTCAAATGACAAGGATGTATGTATGGTCCGGATTTGATTGCACTTTAATATAGGGAAATGAATAAAAAATGACCTGTGAAAAGTTGTGGAAACTTGATCGGCAGAATTACAGCTTCTTTGAGTGCTTCCTTAGCTCCTTCAAGGCCGGCGATATCTTCCCATCGCACGTTTGGCTTTTCCATCACGATTGCTCCTGAAATTCGGTTTTTTTTAAAATTTAATATGAATGGAACTTCGATACATTTCATACGATGCAGAAATGTGTATTTTGAACTAAAAATAGCAAAACTGACTCAATGATACTGAATTCGTCATGTAAAAGAATGACACATACCGTATTTATTCTAATAGTACGGCATGGTAGAACGTGATCGAGAAATAGTGCGGCGTGCCATACTATTAGAATAAATTAATTTAATTTAATGAAACTTTAATTTAATTTAATGAAACGGTGCAAATTTAATGAAACTTCTTTATGAATACTGCAAGTTAAGTTTAGGACAAAAAAATACTTCGAAGTGATACTAGCAGTCCTGTTTGAAATTTGAACGATGGCTGCGCTGCGCGACTTATAAGAGCAACCTGATAAATACAACAAAATACTAACCAGTCAATTTCTCCTGAAGTTTCTTGCGCTCTGGATCTTCAGAGTCGGAATCAGAATTATTCTTGTTCGTATCTTCAGAGTCAGCCTTGACGGGTTTCTTCTTGTTGCCACCTCGAATATGCTGCTTCAGCTTTTCTGCTCTTTCCAAATAACTGATACACTTGTTTCGGATCGTTTCTTTTTGCTTGTCGCCTTGGGCTTCGTCTGTATTGAAATGAAATCAATTTAATGTTCAAACGAGTAATATGACACAAAAAAGCCGCCCACCCACTGTTTCTGCGCATTTTATAAGCTCCCATAACTCAAACGTTGCAAGAAAGGATAGATAAGCGTCTTGCTTTGCCTGAACTGGATTTAACTTAAAGCAAATGAGCGAAAAGCAAGTGGATAGGCAAAGCGCCACTACTCCACTTGTATGTGCCGGCGGTCAGCTATCAGCAATGGCGGGAAAGGAAGGCAAATTTCATATGAAGATTGAGCCGACCGACAAAATCGTCTTCAAGGGTAACAAGCTGGAAGAGAAGTCTGCGATCATCGAGCTCAATATTACCAACCCGACCAAGGAGCGGCATGCTTTCAACGTTAAGTGCACGTGCAACGAGATGTTCACCCATCCGCCCGCCCGTCTCCGCCATCAAGCCCAAAGAGCCTGCCAACCGTCCAACTCACCTTCAAGAGCAAGTCCGCACCCGAGAGCACCCGTCGTCTACTACACCAAGTCAGATGACGATAAGAAAGCCGCTCGTCAAGTCTGGGTCGACCATAAGGGCGATCCCGACGGCACAAAGCGTCTCACCGTAGACTTCGACAAAGAGAACGACACCGACAAGCCCGAAGACAAGAAGGACAACAATAAGAAGGCCGTCGATAAAAAGAAGGAAGAGGGCATGGAGGATGAGGAACAGCCGGCTCGAGACAAGAAGAACGAAGATGACGAAATCGAAGACTAATCTCGAAATCACTCTCATGACTCCACCTCCATTATTATGCCGTATTCATTGGTTATTCTCAGTTGCCGTTTCACGCACTACTAGCGCCAAATAAACATTCTTTCATTCCAATCGCCATATTTTGTGCTAGCCTTGAACTTAGTATCTGTACTTTGAAACTTACGTAGAATCTAGAGCATAAAAGCGATGCGCTAACTTGGCACTAACACTATATCCACTAATCGAGCGAAACCTTCGTTTTCTTTGCGTGAAGCAGGCTCATCCTGTCGTCACCCCCTTGGACGGATGAGTCATCAGTGATAATATAAAAATTCGTATAGCCTACATTTGATGGCATGAAGAAAGTATTCGACTCCGTGTTCGTACAATCGCAACGCTTCTTCATAGTTTTTCTTCTTGTCCTCCTCTGTTGCCTTCGTGACCAACTCGATTGCCTTCTAAATAAACCAAAAATTGCTTTGAAAGTTAAACTTCAAAGGCGAATAAGAAAACCCAACGAACCTGAAGCGTCTGACCAGACATGTCCGCAACTGACACAACACCGCCGCAAAGCAGAAGGTTCACACTTCTCTAATGGATCCGTTACAGTTTCACAAACAAAATTCTGCTTGCAAAAGAAGTATTCTACACCGACGTGGACTTTTTGCTCTGACAAGCACTTGTACAAGCAATAGTCAGAGACTTTCCTCTCACTCACGCACATAAGAAAGTGGGCTCAGGCGTTTTCGACAATGACTCGTCTTCTACAGAATGCAGAATGACATCATTTTTTGCTATAGTGAAAGGTATTCGTGTCAGGAGATGCGTGTTTCAAATTTGATTCGCAAAACAGCCTCACTACCGGTATACTGAGATCAGCGTTGGTGGGAGCTGTTCATAAATTACGTCTCGCTTTGGAGTGATAGGATGTCTGAGAGGGTTTGTGACGGCCGCGTGACGCTATGGCGTCGTCGCTATGCATTACTATAGGCGTGGTGGAGGTCGCCAGGGTCGACCGTAGCGTGACGCATGCGGCGACCCCCCCCCCTCTCGACTCCTCTAGCCTCGGACTCCTTTAGGTCCTTTAGGTCTGAGGGGACGTCGAAAAGACCAAAAAAGCGTGACATAATTAACGAACGGTCCCTCGCTAGACGTTGTGGCCAGGTCAGATTATCCGGAGTACTTTGAAGGAATGCATCGTGGAAGACCCCTTTGATGATCCGCCCTGAAATGCCCCCCCGAAGCTGCCACAGTTGCAGTTTCAGCGTATGAAAGCAATGCCTTTATTGTCCCGGTTGTTTAATACGATCGTGGGCTATAGCCTCTTTCTTAGTCTTCATCAACGAATCCACATGCTGTTCCTTTGACTCTTCGAGATCACTATGGGCATATTCTGCGTATGTCTAAACTATCTACAAACCTTAGGATCTCTGAATTATCACTATGGTTAGATACTGTTCGTGCGCACACTGTAACTCGACAACGATTCTTTGCCAATAGAATTGTGGACGTTTGGAATAGTCTAGATGCGGACACTAGGGCTACTGGAAATCCTATCCACTTCAAACGCCGCCTAAATAATGAGACCAGCGACCAGGAAATTATTGATCTTTCACCTTTCTTGACTCACTTCCCTCAATATTACGTATATAATAAGCGTTTACCAAAGATTAAAACAAAGTAACTAACTTTTCCACTCAATAAATATAATCCCTTCA
>JAQGAX010000611.1:0-15196 GCA_034698105.1 Plectus exinocaudatus
TGAAACACCCCCCCCCCCCCCTCCCAGAACGCTTTCCTTTGCCTGGGCAGCTTTTCTCGATTAATCATTAAAAGCGACGATAGCGCGTGGGACCGTCCAATCATGGTCTTTGTTTGCAATTCGTTATACGAGATGCCCAGCATGTAACAAACATAGGCGGTCGGTCCAGCTATTCATATCGCCATAAGCGAAATATCGTCATACATGTTATCGTTTATTCAATTACTACCAATGTAAGGCGCGAAATATTCCGTGGGATTGAAATTCGGGATGGTTTTCAGTGGTTGCAGTACAGGGGGGAATTGTTCGCCGATATCTTCATTTAATACTTTGCCGATATCGAATATTAATCCCACCGAATAATTGAGCGCTTTACAGTATATTTTAAATTGCGTGACACCCCCATGTCCTCAACAAAACTCAATCGACGAACCAGTGCTATTAGCAATTTGTCGACTACTGTTTCAATGCGATGGGCTTTGAGCAAGAAACGCCTGCGTGCATCTTTTTCGATAAAATCACGAACGACATCAGTTGCCGACATTGTCTCTGTTGACAGCCTGAAAATGCCCAGTGTTCGTTTTTTGTTTTCTTGAGCTGAGACTGACAATCAGTGTTTCAACTTGGGCTGTGCACAAATTACGAAATGAGCAGAAGGTTAACCTTATTTGTAGTAAAACATTTAACTTAGTTGCAACACTACTGACAACTAAAATCGGCCGAGATGACCTTTCCGATTGGGCAATAAAATGCAAAATGTCGTATAATCGAATACACTATAATGTAAAGTAGACTGACTAATTTCGCGAGAAATTTTCAGAGGAAGTCACCTATATCTACGCCGCTGGACTACGAGACTTTTCTGACGAAGAACCTGACAGTCTTAGAGAATGACAGTCAGCGGGAACTGCTCTTGTTTCCCAGGGATGATGTCACGGTTAGCGCAATTTTCATTTCTTATCGGCGATTTATAACTGGGGCCGTATTCATCAACAGCCGGATTACTAATCTTGCGTTATCCGTCCTATGCTACATCACGGCCCGTAATCTTGGGATTAGTAATCTTTACAATGATGAATACGGCCCCAGAGTTTCACTGTATTTCGAAATCAAAATGATATTATTTCATTTTTGCGCGGGGGGGAACGATC
The DNA here is from genome assembly GCA_034698105.1 of Plectus exinocaudatus. Classification (NCBI taxonomy): domain Eukaryota; kingdom Metazoa; phylum Nematoda; class Chromadorea; order Plectida; family Plectidae; genus Plectus; species Plectus exinocaudatus. The sequence continues at coordinate 1,152 of JAQGAX010000611.1, forward strand.
TGTTTTATTTAACGAAATCCTATATTTTCGGTAAATTGCCTCTGAAATATGAATTTCCTCTGAAATCGGTATTTCCTCTGAAATAGGTTTCTTTGATAAGATATATTACCGTATTCTTTAGCAAGAAGACCCGCCGGCGTACCACTACGACCCTGAAACAGGACAGTACTACGAGGAGCAGATCGTGGACGCCAACGAGGCTGAAGAGCTGATGCTCGCCCAGCAGACGCAGTTCCTAGAGTGCGAATTCATCGACCCCAACGACATCTCCCTGCAGCCAACTGTCGAAGAAGAGGTCAGCTGTGATTTATTTGCAGTTTTTGAATTTTAAACGACTGATTCCGGCAGCCATTCTTAATCCATTCCAATATTTGTGGTCACAATTTTTTGATCGTTCAACCGGAAATTTGAGTTTTGATCCCGCAACGAGCTGGTTCAACCCCCAATTCTGAATATTGCTCACGCTCGAACACAGAATCAGTAATGAATCTTGGTAAAATAGTGCGGTCCCGTAACGATCACGCTAAATCAGAAAACTTTCTCATAACGAACTAGGTGCTCGATTTTCATATTCTTGACTTTCTACAAAATATTGACCATAGCGGTGCAATATTTTCGTTTCAAATGTTCATGATATTTTAGGTGGTAACGACGGAGGACCCTTACGATGAAATGGATATGGAGGAGCCACCGATGGTGCATCCAGTCTACGTCCCTCATCACGGCCCGTCTGTTACTGTAGCGACGGCCGCCGTTGCAACAAGGTTCGATTCATTGTTGCATTGGTTACTGGTTCAATATCGAGTTTTCTCATAAATACTCAAACTTTCCGGTGGGGATCCGCACAACTTGATTAATAACTCGATTAACTACAATAGCAGCGCGTTCTCCGGCCGCGCTTCACTAGCCCGTCAACTTTGTGTTTCAATTTGTTCGCTAAATATTATTTTTTCCAATACGTTGTTATCCAAAAGTCGTTTTCCGCATAATATACACAACTTTATTGGTAATTCATTAACCGCTCTTTCTCAGACAATATTGAGCTATTGCGTCGACGTTACGTTTCAATCAAATGGTTTGCAGACGTTCCGCGCGTCAAGCAGCTCGCAGCGGCGGCGCTGTTCCCCTGCACGCTCGCCCTCGACCAGTCGAACTGACTCCATCCGTACTCGACGGTCCAGTCATCGCCGACCCGCGACCGCCCAGAAGAGGGCGGCGAAAGGGTGCCGGGAATGTTGAGCCGGTTGAAGCTGTGGAGGTGGACCAGTCGTTGGTGGACATGGCCGCGCCGCAGCCGCCGAAGTCGGCGAAGAAGTACCCTGGAGGAGGGCAGCACGACATCGTGCAGGTCGGTTAATTTGGTTTGCTAGTGACTGTTACTTACGGACCTGGGCCTGGGAAGGTGCGCACCCCCCATCTTCGTACACCCCACCAGACGAAAACACGTGCCCACGTCTGGTTACTTATCATTTGTCTGCAATGGCTTACCGTATTTTCTCTAATAGTACGGCATGCCGTACTATTTTTCACCCCCTGCAATTTGAACCTGAAGATTCGAACTCTTTTGAATTTTTTTCAAAAATAATTTCCAAAAAATTGCAAAGCGAAAGGTGCGAAAAATTCGCTAACGTACATGCACACAAATAACGTGAAAATTTTCGAGTACGGTGGCGCATTAGAGATGAAGGGAGCCGTACTATTAGAGAAAATACGGTATTGAGATTGTAAGCGTTATGCTTATGAGGGAACAGATTAATTTTCACGTCATGTCGATAGGTTATCGCAGTTTAGGTAAAAACAGCGTTTACTTACATGGCTTGAAACGCATAGTGGACGGGTTTGCTGAGCAATTTATTCGCTGTGTTGCTGTGTTATTTTATTTTTTCAAAAATATAAAATAAAGTGATTCGTAATTAATTTGAGATTATTTTCAGAGTCGACACATGAAGCCGGCTCGCAATTTGGATTGGATCGTGGATGCCGTTGCCAGGGGACTGGACGTCGATTACGCCTCCCCACACAACCGCCGCAAACCTGTAATCCATCAGTGCGAGGTTGGTGCTATGCCTATAAAATCCGGAAAAATTGAATCTTCAGAGCCCCCGAATCCTCGGACGCTTTCCCAAAATATCAACGCGTAACCGTTTATAGATCACGTTTATTGATCTAACTCTTGGCAAAGTGTACCCCCCTGTGCCACTATTTCTAAAAATACAGTAAGAATGCTTCTTTCAGGTGTGCGGCAAGATCGATAAGTACCCCTCGAAGATCAAGGCGCACATGCGGACGCACACGGGCGAACGACCGTTCGTCTGCGAAATCTGCGGCATGGGATTTGCGCAGCGGACAGCCATGCGCATGCATGTCCGCCGCCATCTCAATCAGAAGCCCTACGTATGCTCGTTCAACTGCGGCGCGCGGTTCATCAACGGCGCCCTGCTCAACATACACGAAAGCACCAAGCACATGGGCGTCAAGAAGTATGGCTTCAGTTCAGATATTTGCGAGGCAGAGAATAAGACTACGACTTCACTTAATAGAATCTTTTGAGACCGGTAGCAGTCTTGCAGTACGATTCTGGCCTGTTTCTTTCCTTTCGACCTACAGTATCCGGAAACGATCTCGTAAATAACCGAGACTAGAGACCGAGAATACGAAACTAACCTCGATTTAGTCTTGTGGTGTTTCAGCTTCATCGTACTAGGTGCCTATAATACTACAGTAGAAGTCGTTTATAACGCTAAATTGGGGGACCAGTCAATCCTGACCGTAATAAACGAATACCTTTATAAACGATTACGTCACGTACAAAACATAGACGATGGGACCCGTCATCTTGACCGTTATAGCCGATACCGCAATATCTACTGTATTGTGTATTTCAGGTACATTTGCATGAAGGGCTGCGGGCGGTCGTTCGCTCAGCGACGCAATCAGATGAAACATGAGGAGACCTGTCGATTCGGCCTGGGACCCTCTTCCATGGAGGAAGGCGAAGAGGATGAGCAGCACCATGAAGCTCAGGTAAAGGAAAATTGCTGATTTGGCACTCTGACTGACTAACCCGTCGCTGTTGCGTCACTGCTCCTTTATAGTGCAGCGCAGTCTGCTGTGATTGGTTGATGAGTCTTTATTAAATAAGTCGCGCTAAGGAACTCGCTATGCTATTTTCGGATAAATAAAAAGAGGCAGTGACCACCCAAATAAAGCTAGTTTACTGAAATTGGCACTGACAGGAAATTTCATAGAACAAAAATTTGAAACAGGCAAAATGTAAGTATAGTTCAGTGCAATAAAACATACTTCCACTTATATTCTGGGGCTGCAGGGATAATTCTCGGTAATGTCGACCAAAACCTAGCGATTAACCGATTGTATTCAATTTTAAAGACAATGTAAAGTAGTCGACATCTATTTTTGCTTCCATTCCAGGCTCAAGCGATGGTCGACGACGTTGACGTTGTTGGCGAGGAAGGTGTAGACGAAGAACTGGTCGACGAAGTGGAGGACGGAGAGGCATCGAGCGCCGACGAACAAAAGAGGCCAATGCGAGTGGAGCACATCCTGATCAGGCAGGGAGAGGCGGGAAATTCGAAACGCGATGTACCGCTCTTCGGCCTGGCGGCGCTTGGGCCGGCCGATTACTGACGAAATTAAACGTTGGATCATGCTTGTAATTGATGCGGATATGATACGGTAGCTTTTAATGGTTGCTAAGGACGATTTACCACCAGTGTACTTGTGTAGTGGCGGACATTGGATATTGTTGTTAACCCACGGGCACAAAATTTTGTGGTTCTATTTGACTGGGAGGGGTGTAAAACGTGCGTAGTTGATTTTCTGTTAGCATTAGTGTGAGCATTACATAAATCAATGTTAATTATTTGGTAAATCGTTCTTGCGCGGTAATTGCACATCAAAAGTGCACAATCCATTGCGAATTGATGTCGCCCAATTGTTCGCTCTTTGGAATGGCTTACAGTAACTCTATTACGACGACATCTTCCGTTGTTCTTGCGTTGACGCTGAATTTCCTGTTGTTGATCTTCTCTTTTTCATCAGTAACTTTGCGAATACGCATCTTGCTTTGAAGTTGTGCATTAATTACGTAACGCCATTTGTGGGCTCAATTACTCTCCCCCTCGTTATGCTGACATCTATCATTAATCGTATGCCAAACTAAGACGGGACCATTTGTGGTAAGGTATTCACCCTAGGCATCCAAATATCGCTGTGGAAACAATTTTCACTTCAAAAATGTTCCCCAAAGACGATAAAATTAAAATAACGCTGAATAGAATTGCATTTTTTGGAACAAATTACGTCACATCCATTTTGGGGGGAAATGGTGTCATATGCCCATATTTGGAGAAAGTGACGTCGTTTGCCCATATTTGGAAAAAGTTACTCATATCCCTCAGAGCGTTACAGAATTCATGGACAGCTTCATTAATGATGGAGAACACTCTCGCATGTTTTCGACTTCATTGATGAACGCACCACATAGTGTGCAAGTTAAGCGTTGCAATTGTTCTCATTTCTCGCGATTGCGGTGCATGTCTTTGTTTAAACTGTTAAATCCATTTCCATTAAGCGTCATTGGTGAATCGGGGGTCCAAGAATGGGTGGGAATTTGCAAGCCCGTTTTCGAGATGATTTCAATAGTTCTCACCACAAGTTCTCATTATAGAACGCCGTTCAAAATTAAGCGATAATGTTCTCAAGTGCTCGCGACTGCTTCAAACGCACGCATTTGATAGGCTAGTGCGATAAGTTAATGTAGAATCAAGATGACCAAGAAAGTATCTTAGGTTTCCTTCGTTTCGAGCAGTCACGGTACGGTCTTTGTTCTATTTATTACCTTCGACCATCGGTTCGCGCTCTACGGCCCTATCAAGTGCGCATGCTCGAGATAGTTATGAGCAATAGAGAACATTATTGTATAAATATGAACGGTACTGTACATCCAGTTTAAACTCAAGAATGTTCCCATTTTAGTTTTTGGGCTTACTTCGAGTGGTTACGAAGCTCCGCCCCCTTCGATCAGATTTGGGGGTAAACCACTCCAAAAAAACCCCCAAGTTCACCTATGTTCCGCTTTGTTCCATACAATGACGATCGTTTTCTGGCTTTTTATTTCGATGCATTGTGTGTACGTACATTATTATTTAAAAGCGTCTTTTCCTTCGCCATTTGCATAAATTGATTTTCAATATGACTGACTTGAAAGTTATCAGCAATATCAGCGCTATCAGCAATAATAATCAGTAACTTTCATGATTCGCGCAATGAACACGAAAATTTTGGATTTGAATTCGTCTTTTCTGTGGTTTTCTATCGGTTTGGGACCAAAGATACGAAGTACTCGTCGTATAAATTTATCTATCGTAGCAATACTAGATTTCATGCATTGCAGATGCAAAACGAAAACAGTAATAGTTTTTTTCTTCCTTAGAACTCGTCACGCAGCTGGATAATTTTCAGAAATTATATAGCGACCATCGATCAGTAGGTGTAGCAGCAAATCATTTCGACCTTTGGCTAACCAACAAGTTGAAGGCGGCTAAAATTAAGACAGGCGATTGCTAAATTCCATCACTAATTCGCTAACGTCTAGGATATCGACAGCACTTGGGGTTTTTGCTAGCGCAAATAAAAGGTTATTATCCGAGCTCATTAATTTTTTTGGAGATTTCACGCTCAAATTATTACGAAAACGCAGCATATGCCAAGTCTTTCGGCTGTTGTCAATAAAAATTATTTGACCAAATGCCCCAGTGTCATTGCTTTTTAGAATGTAGAAGAATATCAGCTCATTAATTACAACTGGATTTGACCAATAATATTCCTTCATACTGAGGTCAAGGCCCTTCATCAGTGAGCTGGACAATTTGACTGTTGCGTTCAATCCTGTTCCGAAGAATACTTTGAGATAAAATCGACTGATTAATGACTCGTACTTCATTTTTTGACTTCCAGGCAACCAGTTGATAGCTCCGTTGAAAACAAATGCGCTTGTCCATATGCCAACAAGTATTTGGTTATTGAAAAGAATTTTACAAGAAATGTTACCATTGCTAGCGACATTGAACGCTAGCAGATGAAAATGAGTCCGCTTGTCTCTCCATTTTAGCCAATAAACGACGAAATACCATTGCCCATTGCGATCTTTCTGAAAGTAGTTCGAGTTTTGATATTTGTCATCGGGATCAATAAATAGGCCTGTTGGCATCCTCCATTCAGCGAAATCTACCGATTTGTTGTTAATCTGATAGGATGCCAGAAAAAACTGACGAGTCGATTTTTTGCGAACCACTAAGATAATCTGTGTCTGTATCGAATGTGATATGACAAGAATATTTTCAGTATAAAACGAATTATTCGTCCAATCTGAATTTTCTAGTAAAGTGAGAGATCCATTTGTCAGATCAATGTCAGCAATCTGTGTTTCTACGTTGCAAAGCATTAGCGCTCTTTTTCCATTCGGGTGAATGGCAACATCTTCTTCCCATTCAATTTCAGGATGCGTTTTTATGGACGCATTTATGGGCACTATAAAAGATTCGAGTTCATTTCTTAGTGCAGTAAAATTGACGATGACGATGTAAGATACGAGTGATTCCGTTAGACTGTGTAAAAGAATACTCTCGTTCGTGTATCTTGCAACTGTAATATCTTGTATAATTTCGTGACCACGCAAGTCCAGTGGCAACGAATCCCAAGACATTCTTTCAAAATCAATGTAGCACAGATGACTATTATTACGAGATTTTGAAACAACAATGTAGCAGATATATCCTTCGATTTGAACTGGAGCGTGCCAAATGGTTTCAGGGTCACTATTAAAGTGACAGTGTTTGTAATTGGCGATCAGTTCTGTTTTAGTTTCATTTTCAAATAAATGAACTATAAGCAACGTTGTTTCCCTGCTAACGTTGAATGTGGTGTCGTTCTCCAATGAAGCCGATCGCAGCAGCCAGTAGATAACTCCTGAACGAAGAAACGGTTCATCCAGAGTGCCTGTCAGATTCCACGGTTGTTGTTTGTTCACACTAATTGACGAAATAGTGCCATTATTGGCAACAGAAATTTCCATAACAAATAAGGTTGCTTCATATGGCGTATTCCTATTCCCCATGATGCAAATAAGATAGAATTTTCCATCATCCTCGTGAATTTTTGATCTTAAGCGTAACGTATTATTACGTAAATCAATGCTGTGTTCATCGATATAAGACAGCTGCAAACTGATCATAGAATATGTGATCAGAAGCATTTTGCCGTCACTTTCTACTAGAGAGAGAATGATTGTCTTCTGTAATAGAATTATGGCGCAAGCATCAATCCAGTACATAAACGTTTTACTCTTCATATGAACATTATGTTTCGTTCCAGTGCTGAAATCGATGTAAGTTCCGACAGGACTTTTGGCGTCTATATCCGAAATCTTCGCGAAAGCACCAACTCCTTTTAGTAATGGGAAGATCAGCGTATAATTGCCCTCAAAATTATGGATAAATCTCAGGTAAACTTGTGATTTTGATGCAGAATTGATATCTGAAAAGTGAATCGGAAGAGGTTAAAAATGAATCATTGAAGATAAAATTATAATTACTCACTCAATGGTGCACCTTGGCTGTGGTTTTATCAGTATACTGGACTCTACCTCTTCGCTATAAAAATTTGAAAGAGAATCTATACAGAACGTAAAAATGGCAAAAATTTTAAGTGTCACTAAAAATCAATTGAATGCACCAGAGCAAGCGAAAGTGCCCCCTGCCCAGCGATTATATTAGTCAGTTGTTAAATAAATTGATAATTGACAGTTTTTACTTTTAAGGAAACAAGATTCAAACCTGAAAAATTGCTAACAATCAGTTGCGCAGCTAGTATAATTGCGACGGCAATAGTTATGAACACAAGTATGCCAGCCAGTCGACGAACCCATAGTTTTTGATGTGCCCGTGGTCGTATCGCAAATGTCTCTTGTGATATTGAATCGTCGATATTGAATAATGAACTTTCAGATGAATGCAATGGAACCGTTTTTTGGTTGAATAATATCTGAATGAGAAATAAAAATACTCAAACGAAAAGTTTCACTTGGTAATTTACCACATTGAGTAATGCACGAGTGCAGTTGTAAATGTCTTAATATTGTAATACACATGTTACAACATATAATTAGTTAATTCAGAAGCATAGCTGGAGGGATCCAAGAACTGAAAAATAGTAACGGGATATCCCCACCATTTAAATTATCGGTTCGCCAATGGTTTCTCCCTATACTTTATCTTTCAAAGAACAAAAGCACGTTACATTTGGACACGATTGTAATAACTCTTGTCTAATAAGTTTCCTGCATGTCTGAAAGGAAGGACGTTGAATTGGATCTTCATTCCACAGTTTTGTGATAAGATGTTTCCTGCAAGTAAGAATGATAGAACTATCGCATTACTGTGAACGTCTATGTCCGTTCTGTTAAAAATAATTTTTCGGGAGGGCCCTTCATCTAGCAATGATAACTTTGCATTTCGAGGGGACCTTGCCCTGAAGGTGTTGGGTCAGCAATGAATTGGCTGAAAATAAATAAATTTCACAATTCTTTTCAAAACCTTGCGAGTATTCGAAAAATAATATCAGGACTCAGCAACTCTGAATAAACAAAACGACATACGTCATAGTCGGAACGATGCTTGGGATTATCAGGCGATGCCCTGATGAGAGATAGTCAATCAAAAATTTGAAAAAAACTTGATTGGTGTTAGACTTATTGAATTCCATTGAATAAGGTTGATCCAGAGCAAATGTAAATAATTCCCAGATGACAACACCAAAAGACCAACATTCTGATTCAGTTGTGAATCGGCCATTAAGAACAGATTCGGGAGAGAGATATCGGATTGGCAAAGCTACGCTGCCGTCCAAAACAATGTATTCATCATTACTATCGTTTATCCTTCTCGAAAGGCCAAAATCGGCAAGTTTCAGCGTAAAGTCTGACTTCAAGAGAACATTTCGAAGGGCGACGTCTCGGTGGAGGACCTAGAAAGAATGAATTGGCAAACGCAGGCACTTGGAGTGAAACATTATGCAGCACCTCCTAAACAAGGAATTGCACTCTAATAGCGTATTAGTAGCGCACATACCTGTAACGGGTGTCTTCACGGGGGTGTGGAGGTACGGTACCTTCGTGTGGGAATTTCCGCGCGAATTAAAAAAAGCCAAAAATTTTATTCCCAACTACACGGCGAAAATGTTTTTCTGAACTTTCTCGGAGGGGGAGGGGGTAAGCCAGGGGGTCCAACCCCCTAGACTCCCCGGTTAGCGCAGCCGCAAACATAAGCGAGAGGAAATAACTTTCGGACAACGAGCACTCCTCTGCATCGTCTTTTAATTTAGCGAATCAATTTTTTAGCTTCTTTTTAGGATTTGCCTCTCGACCTTAGCAACTTCGTGGAGGAGCGCTCATTAATCAGCAGTTATTTCCTTTTGCGTATTTTTGTGGCAGAGCGATGTATAAGGGTGTTAAGATAGATTAGCTCATCCATAAGCAGAACCACCCCAGTCAAAAACATTTTTCTCTGCCGCCAGCGCCATTCTGTGCAGAGACTTAATTTTCAAAGCCTACTTTCTTCTCTGTGAGAAATTGCATCGCTCTCGCGATTTGCAAGGCGAACCACAGTAGGTCGCTCGTCGTAATGAGACCATTTTCCCGTCGTGATTCAAAATTTTCTGCCCAGCTTGCATCACGCTGGATCTAAATTAAATCTTTTAAGAAGTCAGTCAAATTCAGCTGAGCCAGGCTGGAGTTGCCTTGACAAACCAAGAAAATTTCGACGACCCTAATGATATCAAGTTTGATTGATTGTGTTTTGATCTGCAGCAATAAATATGCATAACTGAAGGCAGATGTCAGAAAAAGTTCAGCACACAAACACCAAAAATTCGTTTTTCAGCTGCTCCAAACAACTCGATAATAACAAATAACATGAGTGTTGACGATACAATATACCTTCCATATTTGTGCAGGGCTAGTTGATTGGCTGTCATTTTCATCAACTTCAAGAATGAGTTCGTCTTCAAATTCGCCGTTCTTAAATTTCTTTCGCAGAAATTTATCCAAACTTCCCCATTCGCAGTATTCGGTTACAATATAGAATTCTACTCGGCTTGTTGTTATTGCTCCAACAAGTTTGAGGACATTTTCGTGCCCACTCGGTGATGCCTGAAGATAAGTCCAAATCTTCAGTTCGTCTCGGAGCATTTTTCTCTGACGTCGAACAATTTTTTCTCTTTTTCGAGAATTGAATTCATGGATACTCTTTGGCATTTTCACCGCTACGGGCATCTTGCCAACCGACTGGGACAATGTTCCTAAGAACACATCGCTAAAGAATCCTTCTCCCAGGTGCTGAAACGCAGAAATGTGTACAAATATTGCTGTACTTTTGGGTTATTCTTTCGAACAAATAATTGCGCCATTCTCTAACATTACATGGATCTCAGCGAGAGCGTGGGAAGGACTCCAAACATAGATACTGTATATTATAGTTGAAAGAATAGGGGAATACGCCAAATCGAAAAATGAATGCAATCCCCTTTGGGTTTGACACAGCAATGTAACTCTTTTTCCAGTACTCGAGTCAAAAACCCAAGAAATGGACATTTTCGGCTGAACATAAAAAAATTTGCTTCTCTTCAATTAGACTTTTGGATCCGTAATAATATGCAATCCCATCATCGAGCCCTGGTATACCCATTACTCTAAGACTCCAGAAATGGCCAACCACCGGTGGAAGTGGTGAAATGGATAAAATATATTCGATGTACCTACCTGATGCACCTGCAGTTGGCTGCGCTTAATTTCGAACTTCAAATCGATTGGAACATAGTCAAGCTGGTTTTGAAGAGGAACTTCGAAGTTATCATATTCAGGCATAGTAGGAAGCAATTTTTCACTTGCATTGCTTCGTTCATCGCAACTACTGCCAGTCTCGGACGCTTGGTCAATTTCTGCATTCATTGTTAGGCAGAAGTTCGCTTGTTTTAGCAAGGAAAGATATGAGATAGTTGTGTTCGTTCAAGTTTTTCCACTCTAGTAGTAAAGTGAAAGATTTTATCAGACTCTTTACCGAGAAAGTAAAAACGAGATACGTAATTTTTTTACTTCGTTGCCTTTTTCATCGATTTCTGCGGAGTACTTTGGTCTCGCGAAATTTGGTTGGTTGTCACCAGTGACTAGGGCGTTGAAAATTTTGAACACGTTTTCTTTCTAATACAGGGTGTTTCAAAAGTCCCTTTACACTTTGTTTTTTGAACAACTCAACGAAAAAGGCATCCATTAAAGTGAAAATTGGAACACTTACAGTGAACTCGTTGAGAATTTTTTTGAAAAAAGATTTGTTTGATTTGGTGAGTGGTTGCTGAGATAAAGCCAATTAAACACAAAACATGGTTTTCAGGGTAAAGCACCATTTGAATCGCTGCAATCTCGAAAGCTTTTATCAGATCAAGCTAAAATTTGGTAAACTTGCGCCTCATATTCTAGCTTAAAAGTGGCTAAAATTTCAAGTTAATCGGTAAAGATTTACTGATTTCATGCAAGTTTTATCAGACGGATCGTGTCACTCATTTTGTAAGCACTGAGCGACATTTTTCAACCATAAAATTGCGAAAACCATAAGAAAAATCCATAACATTGTTAATATTGATAAATTTCAGCTTCATTATGACTGGCTTCTCGCTCATCGCACGATTCGAGTCGCTCGCAATAGTTAATCAGCGATTTCGCTCGCATTTCACTCCGCATATCTACATGTCATGCGCATGAGTGCTTACAAAATGAGCGACACGATCCGTCTGATAAAACTTGCATGAAATCAGTGAATCTTTACCGATCGACTTGAAATTTTAGCCACTTTTAAGCTAGAACATGAGGCGTAAGCTAACAAAATTGCAGCTTGATCTGGTAACAATTTTCGAGACTGTGGCGATTCAAACATTAAAAGTGCTCGGTGCTTTACCCTGAAAACCATGTGTTGTGTTTACTTGGCTATATCTCAGCAACCACTCCACCAAATCAAACAAATATTTTTTCAAAAAAATTCTCAACGAGTTCACTGTAAGTGTTCCAATTTTCACTATAATCGATGCATTTTCCGTCGAGTTATTCAAAAAACAAAGTGTAAAGGGACTTTTGAAACACCCTGTAGTAGCAGTAGATGGAGCTTGCGACTGCATATGAAGGCTCGTAGTAGCCATTGGGCCTCTTGGTGAAGATGACGTCCACGCAGGAGGTTCTTGTGCAAGCGCCGAATTAGTTGACGGTACCAATGGTGACGTCACAAAAGTACGTAGCAGTCAACGTGCCTGGATAGCGCATATTAGCACGCAAATTGACTGGATCAGCGTTCTTGACAAGCCACTAAATATTGCCCAGCACGTTTTCTAATGAGTGTACGAACACATTGCTTTGCTTGTTGTCAGGATCAAAGTGCTTTAATCCATGATTCTTCATGCTGCACTCGAACGCATAGAAGGCGGTGTTCTCCTTGTACGTGACGAACTTGAACCTGGTACCGCACTGGTCTTAGCCAACAATAAGACAATAATAACTAAATAGAAAATGCTAACTTTTGGCAGCACTGTTCGTTGTAATAGTACGACCAGTCGCATTAATTTACAATCGACCGCTAGACGTTCGCCCTATCAGAGAGTCGTACTGTTAGATATCATTATCAGATCATCGTCCGCTTAAACTTTTCTTCACCACTGTATGGGGCCATTCATACATTACGTAAATCATAGCGTTGACGTAATACCGTCACTCGTCCTTCGCAAGTCCATTCATCACTCATCCCTTCACCCATAGCCGAATGTCATTCATGTATGTCTGAAGCAGCATATTGCAATATCCCAACACAAAAATATTCGAAGCTTTCTTTCCGTCTCTTTAAATTTCATCGGATAGGACGACACCAAACGGCCTCATTCCCTCTACTTCGTCTCCTGATAGACGTCAAGTTTGCAGGCGACAACTTCGATGTCTGTGTTTCAACGGTTAATCGAAATCAGATCAGAAGTAGACGATTTATTAGGCCAGTCCTTTTGCTCACTGCTATGTGTCGACAACATTGCGTCCATTCAAGAACGAACAAGAACAGAGCACAGTACAGTGCGTATCAATAATAGCAATAAGAGCATATCTAACAGGGTCGAATGCTAGGGCTGCAACGGGAACGGAGATTGCGAAATTCCGGGGACGGGGACAAACATCAATCTCAAAATACGTTCATATGAGAGCTGCGACTTAAAATGAGTGCCGTCTTATTAGTTAGCGATCGTCAGGGTGGAAAAATTTTGCATGTTAAAAGCTTATTTTGGGCTTTTTTATACTAAATTTCCAAAACGGGGCATTCGGAGACGGGGATTCCCTGTCCCCGTTACAGACCAACTTTCTATCGGAATACAATAGCCTGAAGATGACTGAATAGAGAGCCATCTTTCGGCCAAAAACAGGACCGTCTCCCACCAATTGGGCTAATTAACAGTCAGCCAATCCGACAGCATCTGGGGATCAATTCAGTAATACACGGTAGTACTTCAGGTTATAATAATTTTATGGCGCGCGCGACATTTAAACTCGAAAACAGCAACAAAAAGTACACAAAGTATTGTCGGCGGAGAGGTCGAACATTCCAATCGTACAAAGCCAGATACAGATCGTTAATCAAAGATTAGTGCGCAACGACAAGCATTTGCATGCCAATTAAAAACAGGAAACGAGCTTATCCCCGCCGAACAGCGTCAGGTTCGCTGCGGCCGAGTAGTGGTCGCCGTCGAAGCTCTCCGCGCTCGCCTTCCTTGCCACCAAAACTGGTCCTCTGGGCATCGGCAGCAAGCATTGCTGCAGGTCGGTGCCGACGAAGCAGTGAACTACCAGAACATCCGCGAGCGGCGGTCGTCGTCGTCGTCGACAGATTCGAAGTAGACGTGCAGGTCTGCGCGGGCTGAAGAAAGCCGGCACCAATTATACAACATAA
>JAQGAX010000612.1:0-15181 GCA_034698105.1 Plectus exinocaudatus
TTTTCAGATCAGTTCGTTGAATCTTCCATCGGGTCCTCCAACTCAGGATAGCTTGGTCACTGGTCGTTCGATTGCCGAAGCGTTGCACATCATGTACGAAGATTGTGATAGTATTGTAGCTTGGATTTGCCTATGTTTACCTTTTGCAGTGATCGGAGCCACTTCGACGAAGCTTGGCTGGAGAAGATTCCGAGCTACGATGCGACGTCGAACTGGCGCGTCAAGGCGAACAACTTGCGCAAGATTCACACCAAGCTAGTCGACTTCTACGAAGAGGTGCTCTTTCGTCCTCTTCCTGCCGACTGGCAACCCGACATTAACCTTATTGGTACATATTTTTTGCTATTCCAATCAAGAATAATATGCGTCTGCCCGTTTCAAGTTCGAGATTGAGTCCTAGCCGAACGTTGTTGGACCTAGACAGATTTATTTTCAATCTTACTTATTGATACACTAAATGAATCCAGTGTGTCAAAAAATGTTTCCAACATCGCCGGCTCGTTGAGTTTTGCAAAGAATCAAGTTTTTGATCAAATCAGTTCGTAAGATCGTTTCATTGTATTTCAGCTGAGCATATGCACAAAGGCGCGCTGAGTCATATGTTACAACTAGTGCTTGGCGCTGCAGTATTCGGCCCTCGCAGAAATGGTGCGTTTTTATTCTTTCTGACTACGGTACAAATCGATCATAGTTCTGTTTTTAGACTTTGTGCAGAGAATCCTCTCTTTGGATGAATCGATTCAGACTTCGATTATGATGGCTGTGAGTGAACTGAGTGTCCGCGCGCCGGAGCACAACGTCACCGATGCGCATAATTCGGTACGGAATATTTCGCTCCCCTCTAATGATTTCATGTACCCCTGTTTTCCGATGATTCATACCTGCTGTATATGCAATGTCGTTCTGCGCTGCCTAGTTTTGCAAAATCGCTCCATTTTTAGAGTAAATGATCGTGCTGAAATGCTGAAAAATCGATTTAAATTTGAAGTTTAAAAAATCTTGTTTTTACAATTTAAAATCATTTGCTAACGGGTGGTCGAAATTTGTACCGTTTTTCAGGCCCCCGAGCCATCCCCCCGCGACCGCGAGGAATTGGACCGCTTGCGCGAGGAGCGTGCAGAACTGCGAAGGCGTTGCTACAATCTCGACCAACAGGTACGGAAGTTTTCTTCGGTCAACGATGGGGCAGCATCGGTAGCGTGTAGTTTGCCGCCACTAAACATTGCCGCACGCTGGTCTCTTTGTGTTCATTTGTCGATTCTTTGTACTCGCCTGCTTCTAGGTTGCTGCTTTGCAAGAAGAAAAGCAATCGCAGTTGGCGGAGAACCAGAAGCTGTCTGAGCGACTCAACCGACTCAATGATGACAGTTTTGGTCTGGACGATCCCGACTCCCCGGCCAGTCAGCGCGTCAAACAACTGACGCAGCAAATCGATCGATTCAGCGAGGATCTGTACAGGACCGAAGCAGGTAGACGCTTGCCACAACCACTCCTTTACCATTCATACTTGGGGAAGGTTTTGGGCTGTCCTCTATGCTGGGTAACCTACCGTAACCTAAATATCGTAACCTGAAAGTAACTAAAGAGTAAATCGGCTGGGGGGTCCATCCTGTATCTTGGGTCTGGTCACTGCCCTTTTATTCAGTGTATTTTTCAAAAAAGTCCATCCTGGATGCTGGGTAATTTTTTGGCCTGTCCTGTGTGATTATATATTAACTCCAGATGGTTCCCCATGCATGTTATCACGCATCCTTTTCAGAAAAGGAAGACTTCAAGCACCAGAACGATGCCCTTCTCAGTGAAACAAATGAACTCAAACTGCGGGTCAGTTCAAAATTTATTTGCGAACCTTGTTGGCGACCGAACACTGTCCGACAAGTAACAAAGACTGAGTGATTGATTACTTTTATTTAGGTTGAAGAGTTGGCGCCCTTTGAGAGCTTATATCGCCAAATGAAAGACGAAGCCGACGAGCTTCGTAGCAAAGCAGCGGAGGCCAAAAAGTTCGAATCTACATTGGAGACGTACAAAAACAAAATCAGTATGTTGCTGTTTTCTTATACTGATTATTGCTATTTAACAACCCACAGTCTATGTCTATCTTTCGTTATGACCCTACTAATTCTGTCTGATTGCAGAGGAGCACGGCGAGCTTAAAATTCAGCTTAAACTACTTCAAGATAAGAATGACGACTACATGAAAAGTGTAATTGCTTTGGAAGAGGTGAGATTCGTTTTAAGGTATTAGGACACTTTACCAAGAGGGAGAGAAAAAGTAGATGATGCGCTACGAACGGGACGGCTTCGCCCGCAACTCACCTAAATATTGCCTCCCCATAATCCGCACTATTAGCCTAAACTAAGCCTAAAGCTAACCCTAATCAAAGATAAAATTTTACGTAACCGGTTACGGTATCGTATCGATTCCATAAAAGTCTACTTTACCGGTAAATTTTGGTAATAAAGTGTCCTCGTATGATTTTTAATGCCAATAACTTTTGGATAGAATTGCGAATGATCTTTCTGTCGTTTTTCGTCGGAAGCCATCTCTTTCATTTTCCTTGACAACGTGAAGCGAAAGTCATATGTTATAGGAGCAGCGTAAAAACGCCACTCTGAAAACCCAAGTGGAAGCGTATAAACGTTCAACGCTGGAGTTGGAGACGAAGTTGGGCGCCGAGATCAAGCGCGCCGACAAGAGCGAGTACGAAGGAAAGCGGTTGACGGAGAAGTTGGAGGCGGCCAACTGCGAACGGGACCGTTTGTTGGGCGAGCGCGAGCAGTTGAGGGAATTGGCAGACGAGCACAAAGCCCACCACGAAAATAACGGTCAAGGTAAAATTTCTTCATTATCGTTTAATTTTTTGAATAAATTAATAGATTAACTTTTTCAATAGCAGTCTTATAGCTCTACATACTCTGCTTGTATACGTTTATGCGGTTGATACCAGTTGAGGAGGCACTGGACAAAGTGCCCGTGGGTTAAGTTCCGCAGTTAGTACTTATCCGATTAAACGAACTACTGCTGTGATAACGATCTAATATAACGTACCTCTCGATCTTAGGTTTTACCACCCTCCCACCCCCCCCAGTTCTCCGTAGCGACGTGCCGCATAAAAGTAGATTCATTCCTTCTTCTCTTGCTATATGTATGTAGCTGACTTTATTATCATTGTTACCAATGTTTAGAATCACCGAGCGAAGAAACAGAAAATATTCCGAACATTGCTACTGACTCGCTTGCGCATTCGCTGACTCCGTCAGAGTTCAGGTACGCTGCATCATTGATGCTGTCATGTTGATGTGAAAAATACGTTTGATGTTTAGGGAACGTTTGCTGCGGCTGCAGACTGAGAACGACATGCTGCGACAACGCTCTTCGAAGAGCGACGAGATGGAGTTGCTGCAGGAGCAGTTGGACTCGACGCGCAGTAGGAAGGCTGAGCTGGAGACTGAGGTCCGTCTGGCGCATCAGAAGACGCTCGAGCTGGACGCGCGCATCGAGGACCTGCAGGCCGAATTGGAACGCGGACAGGGCGGCGCCGACGCTCGACTAACCGCTAAGCATCAGGAGGCGGAGGGACTCAAAGTCCAGCTCGGGCAACTCGGTCAACAGCTGGCCGATGCCAACAGGGCTCTCTACGAGAAAGGTGATTCAATTGTTGCCGCCTGCAAAAATTTTGCAATCTGGATGCGTTTGTAGAGTCGTTGCAAGGCGACTCGACGGCGACCTTGGAAGCGAAAGACTCGGAACTGCGAGCTGCTCAGGCCAAACTCAAGACGTACATGGAAAAAGCGAGAACGGTTCCCCATCTTAATTTCTTTTACTATGCATGGTTACTCAACTGTTATTGCAGGTGATTGTCAGTTTGGAGGAACAGAGCAAAGTGATGGACGGTGGAACCGAGTTGTCGCGACACGAGTTCGACAGTCTGCGAAGAGAGATCGAGGTGAAGGACAAGCGCATCCAGCGGCTCGAAGAAAGTCTCGAGAAGAACCGCATCATGCAGGAGCAGGAACAACGTCTCATCACCACTGCCTTCTACGGAATGGTACAGACAATAATCATTTGGCCATTTTATACGCTTCTATACTAAATACGGGGGGTATCTGAAAACGCGTTGTAGGCAATGTAATCTTCGCTCACCCCGATGAGGCAGATCCTCAGAAGTGCTGCCTTGATAAGCAAGAAGTTAATAAAAAGCTACCAGCCGCTCATCTCAAAAATTTCCATGATAAATCAAATACAGTCGAACCCGGATATAAGAGTAGGCTCGGGATATTGAAAATGGCTCTTATATGCGGGTACTCTTATCCGCGTTCAATCACGTGTTAAAGCATAGCATTGCAATACAAGGATCAAATAGGTGTCTAAAAGCTGCACTTATCCGGTTCTCTTATATCCGGGTTCGACTGTACTCTATAAACAATTTTCAGTAATAGCTCGAAATTTTTTCAACCGGGACCTGCATCACCGTTTTCCCCCTCGATAGCTCTGCCCTCACGCTGTGAATCCTATTATCTTTCAGGGAATGCAAGTACACAAGAATGCCGTCGATCAAAAAGGGTCGGGAGTGAAGTCTTTTCTGTCTAAGCAACGCGAGATTGTGACCCCGCGACCGCAGCAGGGAACCGCCCTCAGGTGACAGCCGTCCATTCTTGACAAATTTCCCGTTGTGATTTGCATATTGACCACAGCACGCGATCAGGGTGCTTGATAACTTATTGTAGGGTAGTTGTACATTTGGGATTCACTACAGTTGCCTATAACGGTTTTCGCAACTGTTTGTATTGTGTTTCTTCCATTGAACGACAACCAAGAAGCCAACCTGCTCCAATTAACTATGCGCGTTGTTTGATGACATGCGACGTCATAGTACTTGCGATGTACTTACTCGGTTACTTTCATGTGCTATTTTATTTAATGTTCAGACAATAGCTCATGCACTAATTTTAACTTAATTATGACCACCATGCCCAGTGCCTGATTCTTGTTTACGAAGATTGAGGTTTAAACTATTCCATTTGGTATTCATTGTGACAACTGCGATGACTTTTTTATTTGCTAATATAAATACAGTTCGCGAATTTGCACCTCATGAAATACACACATGTACACGGTCAATCAGTCAACCAAATCTACCGTACGACCGGATCGAGCGCCGTACGTTCTAATTCGCAACATTACGGTCAACTATAACAAACACATTATACCTGGAAGACAATTTGTTGCCATCAGCTCTGCCATGAAAACGTGCGTTTTAACCCATGCCGTTATGCTTGCTTGCCTGTTACGTCAGCTGTTTGGATCCTGGCATGCTCCTTAATTTCTTGCAGAAAAAATGGGGCTCTGAGAACTATTGCTTATGCTTTTTTATTTTCGCTTATCTACCTGCTTGTTGGCTAATCCTTTTGTTCAAACCATTTTTTGCCCATTCAGATTGCTCGTTCTATTGCTGGCGCTGTTGCTGACGTCCGCGGCGCTTGTTGACCGGCCCCTCTTCGCAGCCGACCTGATCCTCTCGGCGGTCAACTCTCGCGTCGTGCTCTCCTACGATGGCCCGCCACCGGTGTAATCCAATCTACGGTTAATTCTAAACTGGTGCTTTTTTGTGAATCTTTTTTCGTGTGATTGTGTTCTCTGTCAAATGTGTGCCTTGCCTTGGCTAGTTTTACTTGCTCTTCCTGGTACTTCTGTTTTATTTGTTACTTAGTCCGACATTCTTGCAGTAGTTTGAGGCATTTTTGACCTCTGCATCAGCCCTGCGATTCACGAATATGCTCTGCACTTACGGTTTTATCAGGGGATTTTTTTGTTTTTGTTGCTAGTTGAGTCGCTGTTGCATAAAGTTGCGTTCAGTTCATGACAGAAAAGTGCAGTCTAATTTCCAGTACCAATTGATGGGCTTTGTACGGCTGTGCGGCTCGGCCTTCAAATTGTTACTTGAGTACATTGTCCGTTGAGCCTTGGGGCGCTGCAATCCCGGATTTTGGCAATTAGCGCCGAACAGGCGCATGCAAAAGCAAGTAGACTGAGGGTGAATTTGGTTGATTGCTCGACTCTCCTCACTATGGCTTTCATCAGTGATCTCCTAGGTGTGGTTTAGTTTTGAAACTGCTCGAGTAAAGCTCTGAATGTTCGTCGATGGATTTGCCGGTGTTTAGTGTTGTGATTTCGCTTTGATTACGCAGTATCTGGGCTTGTTACATGTCATGTTGCCAATGAGGCATCATCGGTAGTCGAAGAGTTGTGCCTGTTGGGTGCATTGGGGGCTGACGGCGGTCCGTCAATCGATTATTTCTCTACGGCCGCGTATGCGTCTCAACCAACAACCGGTCCCTTTGGCTCTGCTCTCTCTTCGTTCATAGGCTTACTCATTACAAAGGTACTTCTAACTAATTCTTCATCGACAACTTTTGTCGACACGAACGTTGCTGCTGCATATGAATATAAATGCAACTGCAGCGCCGTCTGTCGGCTGCAAAAAGAAACTGGTTATTTACAGCGGTGGTTTCATAACCGGACCAGTGCGAATATACGTGCGGCTGAAGCACACGTATGTGCAAACGATTGTTACCTTGCGAATTAGTCAGCGAGAATGTCCTATGATGTGTTCATCGTAACTAGATTATTGCGCGCTCTCCTATTAAACGTCGCAAATTGGCGATGCCGTTTTGGACGCAGCCACTTAGCCAACTATGATTCGTTGTCGATTCGTGGAAATTATCGAAACAAACGGTCGAGTAATATACTGCCATAACGAAACCTGTGTGCGAGTGCGTATTACACATCGTAGGCCGCGGCAGTACGCGTTCTCGTCTGTCGTGAAGCATCTTTTGTTTGTTACTAATGTGACGCAGAAAACTGTCTTAATTGAATGTTATTGTCGTGCGCAGTGTATGTAGTGTTTGCGAGAAAGGAAAGCTACGATCTCTTGTTATTTTCGCCGTTCTCTATGCGTGTACGGCGGGTGGGGAAGGCAAGGCGAATTGCGCCCGACCGAACGAGATCAGTACGCGCAGTTGAAGCCGGCCGCGTCAATCGTTCCTTCTATCAAGTATAATAGTAGTGCGCGTGCAGCGAAATCATTGACTTTTCTCCATGTGCTTATCTATTGTTAGTTTATTTCAGGTGGTGAATAACCGCCTATTTGTTGCACTACATGAACAGTGTACTTTACAGTGTTATGCGTCTGTGTTTACAGCAGCCTTGAGCATGAATCTGGACGGCTCTCAGGTGGTCGCCAAGGCTTCGGTGCTACAGAGAGTCTCGCTGTGCGACAACGCTGCTCAAGGCACACCAAAACTTGTTGAGCTGGACGCGCAGCGGACACCGATCAAACAAGTCTGCGTCAACGGTGCCGGAGCGAAGCACACGAACTCTAGGCCTCGCAAGAGATCAGCCAATGCCATATCGGAGAGAGTGCCAGTACAAGAGGTAGTCCGCGAACTAACCGACCCGAGCCACGGCAAGTACCCGACCGGCATCTCCCCCAAGCAGCTACTCGCTCATATCCTCACAATGCCTGAGCAGCAACGGCCTGCCGTCAGAAAGAACTGGCTGCAGGTAGTGTTTTACTTCTTTGGTTAGTATGCGCTAAGTAAAAGAACGTAGAAGCAGAAAATTTCTGATTGGAGCTAATCTGTGACATTTTTCCGTGTCACAATCTTCATAACTAAGATTTATGTCAAAAATTACGTTTTTATGCCCAGTACTATACACTGTTAAAGGAACGCAATGATTGTTCAATGATTTTTACTTACTAATGCGATCGATTCAGGTTCAAATTTCGCGAGCATGCGCGCAAGGATCTCTTATTCATGTCGGGCAGAAAAGAGGCAGATACACACACGTCGATCTGCTACCTCAATATGAGCGCCAAGGACTCCTCATCGAGGATGCTAAGTTAGTGATCACTTCATATAGCTTCGTTAAATACATTGACTGTATTCGTCAGTAGCAACGGGGAGGCGCCGTTGTTGGATTCGAACGGACACTCGGCCGAAAACTCGTCGAGCCGATTGTCGAGTCCCGAGAGCATCGAGTTGGATGCCGTCAAACACCAGTCGTCCATTTCGCCTCAGGTATATCTTGTACTCGAACAAGCCGTTCAGTGACTGTGATCGTTCGAGTGATTTCAGGCGTCCAAAGAAGACGCATCAGGACCAGCTGATGTCAATCACAACGGCGTCGGCTCTCTTTCGGTGTGCGACATCTGTCGGCGACCAGCGGCCATGAATGTCGCTGGAATTTCCGAAACATTTCTGAAATGCTCCGAGTGCACAGCGAAAGGTACGACCAATTCCTTTCTTCGTCGCAAATATTATTGTTTGCAGCGCATCCGTCTTGTCTGAACTACTCGGCTGAGCTAGCGGAAAATTGTCGCAAGAGCGATTGGCAGTGTTCAGAATGCAAAACGTGCATGCTGTGCGCTTCCGCGGAAGAAGAGGTAAGGGTCTTCCCCAAGCGCGGCGCCAGAGGGGGGACGGGGGGAAAATCCCCCGTCTTTTGGGTTTCCCCCCTATAAACTGCAAATTCGACGTACAAAGATACGAAATGGAATGGATTTTCCCCCGTCTTTTGGATTTCCCTCCTCCCCATACATCGATTTCTGGCGCCGCGCGTAGTCTTCCCTATGATTTGCAAGATTGTATCTTCCCTCAATGTAGCCGGAGAATAACGTGCTACTGTTCTGCGACTTTTGCGATCGCGCGTGTCACATGCTTTGCAACCGGGTGCCGCTAACCTCCAAGCCATTGGGCAAATGGGTGTGCGACTGGTGCTCTGTCTCCACTCGGCGTGGGAAAGCGTCGCCCAATAAAAAGCCGACGTGCCCTGCCAAGACGATTCAAGACTCCGATCGAGAAATCGCTCACCGCTACGGTCAAGCCAACGCATTTCCCTCGTGCGAATGCAGCACCAAGTGAGTCGAACGCACACTGCATGCTATGGAACGTTGGTATGCTTAATGTCGCAGCTCGGTCATGCGCGACCTGTCATCGGACGCCATAGTAGCCACGTCGGCCGAGAAAATCGAAGGCTGGTCGGCCAATCGCGTCTGCTCTTTCCTGACGGATCTCGGCTTCGGCGTAGAAGCGCTCATCTTCAAGGAACAGGTCAGCTCGTTGGCCGGCTTGCATTGGCACTTATCGAAGCCTCTACTTCAGGACATTGACGGGCACGCTCTGTTGCTGCTCACTCGGGACGATATCGTCAGCCGCATGTCTTTCAAACTGGGTCCTGCTCTTCGTATCCATCGCTACGTGTTCGCTCTGCAGACCGCATATTCGCGAACGCAACATGCTTGAAGCTCACGCGGCACGTATTACTGGCTGGCATTCTCACTGTTATGCAGACGTTTCTTTTGCTTTGTTTGTACGGCGGATTGTTAGTTCATCAGGTTAATATGATTTGTTGTTGGCGCTCAATGAATTGGTCAAGTCGTTGCACTTCGAGATTCATTCCATTCGACTCAGAGGTAGACACCTAAAATTTTTCGGGGTGCACAATACAGTGTATCTTAGACACTCAGTCGTCGATATGGGGGGTACGTACCCCCCTTAACCCCTCCCCCACGACTGCAGTCTCGCTGACATCGTAATGTTCCTCGAATACCCGATGTAAAACTATCGATTCTCGCAGCGACTCACTTAGCACCGTATCATCCCACCGACACTGCGCTAAATATGCGAAATTTTATGGAAGTTTTGGCGTTTTAGTTGATCATTTGTTGAGGACGGAAAAGAACTTTTCGTTTGGCAGCTTTTATCCAAAGTTGGTTGTCTTCAATTTACGTCTGAGTTTATGTGCAGGACCTCATCCTCGCTGCCCGTTGCTCCTAGTGTTCAATCTATCTTGAATCTCCCTCATTGAAATATGTTGCCTCGGATGGCTTGCCGTCAAACTTTCTCAGACAAGCTTCAGCGGTCGCGTCCAACCTTGAAAATTTTACTTTTTCCGCAGCCTGCAGAGGCCTTTTTGCCCTGTACCGCTTCGATGGCTACATCCAGCGGAAGTGACAGGTAAGCTAATGAAAATCTGCATAAATTAGGCCAGTAAATGTATTTCTATTTGTGTTTCTTCGAATGTGCGCAATGTTGATGTGGCTGGTCACACAAAGCTCAAAACTCACTCAGTTATTCGATGATAAATCTTGTGAAAGCCGAGTACAATGTCCCTGTTTGTTGCCATTCTATGTGCTTTCGGAGACTTTCGGAAACAGTTTCATAACACCCAGTGCTTCTGTTCGAGATTACCATCACAGCATATTTAGTCATTTTGCTATATCGAACACGCTGCTAACATCAGAGACGGAAAGACGAGAATTTCTTGATCGATTGGCTAAGTCACGACCCTTTGCTCATCCGCGAATGAAGAAGGCGGCACAGAACGACAAGCGCTACGCGGTGTTCGTGCCGTTGTTGGCGGTAGACGGTCGACCGGCGCTGCTGTTCACTCTGCGCGCGAACGACATGAACGAACACCGCGGTCAGGTGAGCTTTCCGGGCGGCGCCGTCGAACCCGGAGAGACCCTGGCGAGCGCGGCGCTGCGAGAGATGCACGAAGAGATTGGTGTACGACCGGAAGACGTGCAAGTGTGGGGAGAACTGCATCCGATGCTAACTCGAGTAGGTTCGCTAGCGAGGACTGGCGAGGGTGCAGTCGTTCACAGTTGCGATCGTTCTACTCGCACTGTTGCAGACTTTGAAGAACACTGTCACGCCCGTCATCGGAGTGATCAACGCATCTCCCGACAAGCTGACCCCACACGAAGCAGAAGTGCAGGAAGTTTTCACCGTCTTGCTCGACGATCTGTGCAATATTGCCAACGTTCGTCATACGCAGTTTCGATCCGATCCGAGCAGGAACAGTCTCATCGCAACGGCTGCGGCCAACCGCCTCAGTGCCGGCTACAGTCTTCCGGTGTTTCTCGGCGGCAAGTACCGCATTTGGGGACTGACGGCCGGCGTGCTGCATCAGACTCTGTCGCTGCTCGTACCCCACGCGTACAAATCTCCGCTGAAATACGCCTCCTCGTGATGTGTTGATATATGGTGTCGATGACGCAACGGGTGCTAAAGTCAGTCGTACAGTGTAATGCGAGGTTTACCGAGTTGCCAACCGAGATTGTGAAAGAGAAATATAGGCTGGATGTGTGCCTTCTCTCGGAGCAGCGATGGGACGGCGGATGCGGTGTTTGAGGAAACGTCGAGGCGCAACTAACCGGCTTTCAGTGTAAACGCCAGTTGAAGCGGACGGGCGATCTGCGGCGGCAGCCTTATTTGGTGGTGCGGCGTGGTCCGGTTGCGCGGGTCGTGGTCGGCGCTAGGCGGACGCGGCGCTTCGTGTATGCGTCCATGTGGACTGCGTGAGAGTTTTTCGGTTGTGCAGCGAAGGCGAATGCGGCCGGTGCGGCAGTTTAATAGAATTGGCAGTGCGGTCGGACGACGGCAGAAGCGGCCGGGAATAGCCGACTCCCTCTTGGGCCGGCCCTTTTCGCTCTGCCGGTGGGCGCTCTCGCTCTTCTGCCGTCGTCGCCGCTCGCTTCGTTTAAAGCCGGTCGTTTAAAGCGCCGTCGGCCGCTTCTGCTTTCGTGAGTCGTCACCGCGCCCAAACGAAAACAGACAACCCGTCCGAGCGTCGTGACGAGCGCCGTGTAGTTGAAGCCAAGAGCGGCTGCGATCAGTCGCATCGCGCTCCTCCCGTCCTCCCACAATAGCCACTTCTACTAGGTCTCCGAGTGAATTGTGCGCGCTCATGACCGCTGTCAGTGCCTATTGCTCTGTGATAGCGCCGGCGTTACCTTTCCGAGTCAGCGGGACGGCGACGGTGAATCGTGCTTGTGGGCCGCGCCGAAGACAGACGGGCGGCCGTTGGTGAGCGGCAGGACCGGTCGTTGTCGCGTGATCGTCGCCAGCGCCCGACGGAGCGACGGCGAAGAGGGCAAAGAAAGAAGAAGCGGCTAGCATTCTTCGAGAGGCCGGCTAGGGCGAACTTTACAGCGCCGTTTCCCGCGGCGGCTACCGGTCCGGTCCGCGCCCTGAAAGCCGAACGGAGCTCGGAGCTCGGCAAGTGGCCCGGCGACGTATTAATAGCGCCGTCGGCAAATGGGGTCAGTCTGGTCGCCGACGAGCAGACGCCCCGATCCGACACATGTTCGCTCGGCGCATCCGTTGCTCGCGCTTTTGTCTGCACACGCCTGCACCCCTCCCACATTTAGCCGTCTTTCCTCGCGTCTGTCCGCGGCCGATCGGCGCTGCCACGACCCCATGTACTACTTGGGCTGAGTTGTGGTTGCTTTGTGGCTGCGCTGCTCGCAGTCTTCCGGTCGCCGCAGCCACCGTGAAACGCGTCCAAATTGCTCTAATAATCCGTTGCCACGACAACGTCGACTTCCAGCTCAGCTTTGGGTCGGTATGGACAGTTTGGCCACATCTCTTTTTCAGTCGCAATCGATGTTTTCGCCGATTGCTACTACTCCACCTGTTGTTGTTGTTGCGCGGTCCATGCTGGCGTTGTCTGGCCGTTTGAGAGATTGGTGTGGCGGGCGGTTGCCGGTAGCAGCGCTGGTCGTCGAGCTCAGTACTTAGTGTCTGTGACGGACGAGAAGCAGGTTGTGGATGGGTTAACACAGCGACCACTGCCAGTCCGGACGATGTATGAGTCGGCATGGAAACCGACCTGGCCTGGTCCGACTAGAAATTGGCGGACGACAATGCCCCACGGAGCGCCTACCAGCCTTGGCAACGGTCGGCCCGTATGGTTACTTTCGATTTTCGCCGCCGCCACCGCTTCGTCGTGCTGCTCTATTCCGCGTGTCGCTTTGTCTCCACTCGATCATCAGCTTCTCCCACTACATCACCGCCGCGCTTGTTGCGCAGAACCCTGATCCCAGATCGGGGCTATTGTTAAGGTCTGCTGTGTTCGGTGATTACGATCGGTTGGACGATTGATTTTTCGACGGGCGTTCGTTCGGTGAGAAATGACCGGTTTCGCCGTAAAAATGCGGCCACTATGCTAGTGTCGGACAGCGCCTGTGGTCCGTCTTTTTCCAATCGCTGACAACAAACAGGCGACTCCATTCTTTGCGTTGCTTCGAAAGGCGCGCATAAATGTGTTCGTCACTAGCGCACGATACTCGGGACGGCGCTTTTTTGGCGTTTCTCCTGGGCGCTTCTTGTCGGTCGCCAATTTCGATCCATTCCGCTTTGTTACGAAACGACCGCGGAACCGGTCCGGTCGACAGCGAGTCGCGCGCATACTTTTCGCACAATTTCTACCGTTTTTGCCACATCTCAGATGGTCGTTTGTAGACGAACGCGGCGCCGAATTAATCCAGTGTAACCCGGTTCGGCCGGTTTGATCGGTCGTCGCACGTCATGCTGAAGAGTCTGGACGCGATCTGCGCGAAACTCAAGCGCCAAGCCGACCACCAGGACCCGCTCGAGACCGAGACCGCCGGTTCGACTACCTCGTCGTCTCCCGATCTATCCTCGGCGCTCGTCCGACCAAATAAGCGCAAGAATTTTCAACCGAAAGCGTTAAAGAACGCGGAACAGCCTCTGAAGACCTCGTCGGCCCTCAACGATGATCGCGAGGACGCTGTCGTCGATGCCAGGGAAAAAGACCAAATCGAGTCGCCATGTGGTGCGTTCCGATTAAGATGGTATTATAATCAGAAATTGATCCGATGCTTGTTTAGATGGTTTGATAATTGCGTCCGAGTCGAACGACGATGATTCGGGTTCTTTGCAAGAATTTCCTGTCAATATGAGTCTACCTTTCACGCCTTCGTCTCACAATTTTGACCCTTCGGCCAACTGTATGCATTAGTTTTGCTGCGTTCTCCTATCAATAAAATTTATCTTCAGTGACGCCTGGACAAGGGTCTCATCAAAATGTCATTACGGCCGCTATAAATCTAGCAAATCCGTCGCTTGAGCACTACATTGTTAGGTATATGGGACCAAAGCAGAACGGACATATAAAAATTGTTGTTCGCTTCAGATTTGCTGGGACATCTTGTACGGTGGACAATTGTCGAATGTCGGCGACTAATCGGGAGCATTTTCATTGCCGGAGATGCGACTGGCGTGTGTTCACCAAAAAAGAGGTACAAAAAGTCTTTCAGATCAGATGACTGTAATTATTCGTTGTTGCAAGCAAATAACCACTATGTCTACAATTTACCGCCTTCAGGAAATGCTTCGACACTACAAATGGCATCGAAAACGAGAGGAATCGCTTGCTCACGGATTCATGCGCTACGGTGCGTCGGATGGTTGTCAAATGAACTTCGTTTCGTGTGCTCACAACCTCAAACAGACACACTACCACTGCCTACAGGTAACGAGATTGCAGTTTACTGTTCAACTCATGTCTTGTCTTCACGCTGATTGTTTAGCCCGGCTGTGACAAAGTTTACATCAGCACATCAGATGTCCAAATGCACGCGAATTCGCACCGTAAGGCGGCTCATATTGCAAGAGAAGGATTTCAACGATACAAAGTCGGCATTACTTGCGTGGATTTGTTCGTCGTTTGAAGGAAGGTGATTGCAGGCATCGGAGGACTGCAAATACGCGAACTGTCCATTTCGCGACCTAAAACTACGAACAACTCACTTTCACTGTCTTCGACCTGGTTGTACACATTCGTTCAAGAACAAGTCCGATATGGGTACGTTGTGCGACGGTGTTGACGATGTGAATGCGGAAGGAAGTGGGCTGCATGTCGAAAGCGTTACTGCATGAGTGACAGTTGAGCGACTAACGATTGTTATTTAGACAAGCATAAAGCGCATCATTTGCGTGAACTGCAGCTGATCAGGGACGGCTTCAAGAAGTACATGAAGAGCGAGTTGTGTGCCTTTGCTGGCTGCGGCTACTCGAAACTGTCCAATCATATCCATTGCATCCGTTCCGGTGCGTGCATGCTCCGCTGCCCGTCTTCTTCTTTTTGCCCGGCGCGCGCTATCCCCGTGTCGCTTTTTGCAGGCTGCGACTATGTGCTGCACTCGACCAGTCAGATGTACTCACACAAGCGAAAGCACGAAAAGCACGACAAAAAACTACATATACTTACTAATCCGACTGCTCTGATAACGCCCGCGCTCGGTGCCCAATAAACAAATGGCGCTCATGAAGTTATAGATGAGCAGTTTCAGGTCCGATTAATGCC
>JAQGAX010000613.1:0-15173 GCA_034698105.1 Plectus exinocaudatus
TTTACTTTGATCGCATCTTTGAGCAGGGGTACGTTGCCGAGCGGTCCCTGGTCGTGCTTCAGAAAGTGCGCTTCCAGTTGTTCTTTTCTAATGTTCGAATGATAATTCCCGCTGCCCGTGACAATATCGAATAACCGACGTTGCGTGTATGTCTCTTCTTTCGGCATCGGCAGTCGTTCTTTGATGTCTTCGAAAAGTGACAGCTTCTTTTTTATTCTATCCAGTTTGGCGGATGTGTTTCTCCAGCCATTGCCATCAGCAAATCTCGCTGATCTACCGGTGGCAAACTGTGTGAGAAGCTTGGACACCTTGAAAAAATGGGTTGAAAAACTCGTCTGTTAACGTAGCGGACCTCATAAGAGCCTGAGTTTATTCCGGGGACGCGGGAAAATGCACGCGCACATTGCACTTTGTTTGGATTCTTTTTTCATTGATTTTGGAAATTCAAAAAAGTCAAAAAAATGTTGCCATTTCGTGGCAAAATTTTTTTTCAGCGAAGACCCATTTTATCCAGTGCTTAGGCCTGAGGGAGGAGGGATTTGGAGACAGCTAGCTATTTCCTGATCCCTCCTCCCTCAGACCAGAGGGGTTGGTGGAATAACAGCAAGGAAACAGCCGATTACACCCATGGGTTGAATTAATAGCAGTACAATACTGCTATTTCCGAAAATACGGTAGCCATAATTATTGAAGAATAAATTTACCTGACCTTTAGGATAGGCGAACCTGGCATTTCGTTGATGTCCAACAAATTCGGTGTTGCGTTCAGCTTCAGCACATTGCTCAAACCGGCGCCATTAATTCGCAATCGGTGGGGACTTCGTCGGAGTCGTTTCCAGTGAACACTGGGATTGTGCAGGAATTGCAGGTCAATATCCTTGCGAGATAGCTGAACTGTGCTCTCCCTCGAATTTCGAAAGTTTCTCGCAGCAAACTTTTGCAAGTTAATTGCTCGTTCATTCCATACTTCTGCGCTACTTCTGGACGATTTGAGAGAGCGATGATGAATGTTCGTTAAATTATTCAAACTGGCATTGTTTCTTTTCCATATTTTTACGCCAACTCGCCTGTTGAATTTAATACTGGGCAGATGATTAATCCTCTTGACTTTTGAGAAATGGAGAATTTGTTTCCGACGATTTTGCTGATCATGCTGCGCTGTAGAATTTTTCTCAGAAATAAATCGGAATTCTTTTTCCATTAAGAAACCACCAACCCACCCTTGATTCACTTTATCTTCCAAGTCATAAGCGAGCGATATGCATTTAGCGCCCGCCATCAAATCTTGCTCGTCCTTGATGGCATTCAGACATACGCCGAGTTCTTGTTTGTATTCTAGAGGAAGATCTGAAATATTTTTTTGCCTCTCAGTTTCACTACAAAATATACTGACTTATGGAGCTGTTCATACATTACGTAACGCGAAGGGAGGGAAGTGTCAAGGGGCCGGTAACACAATCGTTACTTAGCAGTTGCAATATCGTAAGTGTAATATTTACGTGTAATAATATTACACTTACGATATCGTAAGTGCAAAGTAACGATTGTGCTACCGGTCCAAAATCTGATTATACTTTCGCCGCTCGCGCGCGGCGGCCCATGCAATTACCAAGAATACATTACAACTTCTGGACGCGTGCGGCAGACATTCTTGATAATCGTATGGGCCGCCGCTGTATATAATCAGGCCTTAAGATATGGTGTGTTACGATCGCGTTACGCTATGACGTCACTCCTATGCTTAACCATAGGGAGGGAGTATCAAAATTGGCCGATAGTTGTGTTACACACGCGTTACGGGAGGGTGGGGTGTCCGAGAGGCCAAAAATCGCGTTACGTAATATATGAATAGCCCCTATGCGCAATTTAATACAAATTCTGTCCAAAATTTCCAATTTCTTGCTCTGCGAAGCAAAATTTTTGCTCATTGAGGGTTGAAAATAATAGCAGTACACGCAGAAATAGTAATACAGCTTTTGGAAGGTTTGAATGAATAGTAGTACAGTACTACTAATTCTTAAAATACAGTAGTCAGCCTGCGACGCAAGATTGCAATGCGCGAATACTGTCAACGTTGAAATGTTGAACAGAAAAGTTCAACAAACTAAAAAACCAACATACTTTGATAAATTTCCGCGCCGACCGCACCCAGCAAGCCCCTGACTGCGCCAATGTAATAATGTGTGTGTATGTTGTTCATCTTGTTGAATAGTTTCTTATCAATTTTCGCGTCGTTTAACTGCTTCCATTTCAGTTTTAATTCTTCTTTATTAGATACTGCGCCGTGAACTCGTGCTGTAGTTTGCGATTATTGAACAATATCAGACATAGGTGTAAATGGGCTCCAAGGCCGGCTGCCTCCTGGCGGCCCTTGGGAAACGGAAACCTACCGTACCGTACGGGTTGACATTAAAAAACAGGGGCGAAATAAAATTCAAAAGGTTTCGGTATGTGGGGTGTAAATCGTCACAGGTATGATTGCTGATTTTGCCCTCTATTACCACATTAGTTTCTGCCCTTAAATTATTATTCTGAGCTCATTTATGATGTTTAAAGTTCATTTACATCCGCTTTAGCATTTTTGTACCTTGAATTATTTGGTTCATCAGAAGTTCAAGCTTATCGCAATTTCAGTCTAATATACTTTTTAAAATGCAGCTCAAACAGTACTATTATATAAGAGATGATTTCTTACCGCTGCAGCAGAAAATAAAAATGCGGCACACAAGCAAAGGTCCAAAACATTTTGCTGCGAACTTCATCGCATTCAAATTTCATCAGTGGTTGATCACTGGTACAATAACAATGCGTATGTATTCTTGAAAATTAGGAGAACATTATCAAAGCGCGATTCGGTCGCGAAATGAACTGATACAAGTACACTCCAACGAGGAGCGACCTTGTATAATGTGTACAACCGTAGGATTAAAACGCAATTATTGTTACCTTCTTGGAACGGCATGGCCGCCGTTACTCTCTCGTCTTTGATGTGTGTTTCATGGGCACTTAATGGGCGTACCAGGCACTAGGCTCCTATCGCGTAGCCGACCTCCTGACTATAAAGTAAAGTGTCGTTTACGATTAACGTCCGTGCCCGACCGTCTTGGAGCGATTAAACGATCTTGGATAATTCAGCGGCCGTTCACCGACGCGGATAGTTCATTGAATTGCCGTACAGTCCTTTCTCTATTGAGTCCAGATAAAGACAGTCCAGATAATACGATATTTTATTTAAGTCATCAAAAATTTTGGCTGATACCTATAGTTTGCTTAACGTTTGCGACTGTAAAATAGTAACTCGCATTTTATGAAATATTTCCGATATTTTGCGAACATTTTTGTAATTTTTTTGCTTGTGTGACTTGATCCAACTGTGTTTTTCCTCCTGAGTTTCCGTAATTTGTGGAGTATTATTATCTGTAATACGAACAGTCCGCTAGTCATCTCAATGATTACTGTTTGTTCACCAATTACTTGCTTACTTAATTTTTCTTGACTATCTTTGCATTGTTTCGTATGAGGGCCGAAAATTATTCAGACTACACTGGCACAGACGTGCGCATCGTTCGGCGGCTGAGGGGAAGGTGTTGTAGCTAAGATTGGGGCGTTAGCCTACATATTTTTCGATCCCCACTCCGTGGAAGGGAAAATGTGAAGGTATCATATAAAACAAATATTTTTTGCGAACTGGGTTGCGCCAAAAATGAAACGATTGCGGAGACGTCCGGGGGGCTGGCGAAATACCCCCGGAACCCCCCGCCCGCCCCGCCAGGTCTACACTGGCATGTCTCAGAGTTGTCGGCCGGCAGGCAGAACTCGACAGTCGTGCCGACCACCGCATCAAGCACAGAGTTACCCCGGCGGCTTGGCACGACCCCGAATCCTGATCAAACAAAATTACTATGCGGTCTTGTTGATCCGAGTGCATCACAATTCGCATACCAATGTGACGAAACACAACATCTACACCGCCACCCTCGCTTAGTGATACCAGCCGTCGTCCGGCTTCCGTTCAAACAAAACGTTGTGACGTTTTGAAGGTTATTTACCACGCAAATATTGCATCATTATCGCTTTATAAAGCCGCGGTTTGTTTTGGATGAATCGTCTCAATCCTTCACAATTCATAATGAGCGGATTAAGTATTGTATTGAACTGGTTTCTGTGGGTTCTTGTTGTTATCGATGCTCGCGGTGTCGATCCGGAAGAAAGTCTTGATACGGTAGGACAGCAATATGTTGTCAATCTAGATTTACTGAATCAGAGAGGAAGACACATTGAGGACTTTATTAATGATAATGATATCGCCTTCTACTTTTAATGATATGATAAGATAATATCGTTATCATCGTCAACTAATGATACGACATCAGAAATTACTGTTATCGTATTCTTCTCCTGTCTGCAACAATATTTTATGCTAGATTGTGTTGAATATTATTCGAATTCAGATCGGTACAATTAAACGCTGGGGATATCCGGCCGAGCGGCATTCCGTGACAACTTCCGATCGCTACATTCTTGAACTGCACCGAATTCCCTATGGAAAACAAGGTGACAACCAGAAACAGGGAAAAGGACGGCCTGTGGTCCTCGTCATGCACGGACTATTATCGTCAAGCGCCAATTGGATCGACAATTTGCCCTCTCAGAGCGCAGGTATGGCGATAGAATTTGGATATAAGCATACAGTGATCCGCTCATTCCAAAACATTTCATGATTCACACCGAATCAGTTTTAAATCATTGACGACTAGGTTTGTTTCTCTACTTATAAATGACTATGCTATGCGGCATGATTGCTCAAGCAATCTATGGGCGGGGGTCTGAACGTACACCGTATTTAAGGCAATACGTGAGGAGTTGAACATTTTAACCTACATTAATTACTTTGTGCAGGATATGTCTTCGCTGACGCCGGCTACGATGTCTGGTTGGGAAATCTTCGCGGAAACACCTACGGAATGAAGCACGTTGCTCTGTCTGCTCGTGACACGGCGTTCTGGCAGTTCTCGTGGGATGAAATGGCCAAGTACGACTTACCCGCTATCATCAATTATGTGCTCTCGTCGACTGGTGAGGTGAGCTGCAAAAATTCAAATTTTGACCGGAAATTTAATGATCAATAGTGAAAATTTTTTGATCGTTCCACCAGAAATTTGAGTTTTCGTTCCGCAATGAGCAAGTTCAACGCGCAGTACTGAATATTGGTTACGTTCAAATGTATCGTGGCAAAATAGTGTGGTCACGTAACGATCTCGCTGAATCAGGAAACTTTTCCATGACGAATTATGGTACTCGATTTTCAAAAATTTCTCCTGAGCCCAAAGAAAAATTTTGGCCCCATTCACGATTAAATATTTTGCGCAGACGAAACTCAACTACGTCGGACATTCAATGGGCGCAATGACTGCATTCGCCGCTTTTGGAAAAGACGCAACTCTCCGGAAGAAGATTAACAAATTCTTTGGATTAGGTCCTGTTGCCAACCTTCAGCATACTAACGGTCTTCTGCAGCTTGTGGCAAATCTGGGTCCACTGACGCAGCACCAGGTAACAGCTTTAAAAGTGGTGGTTGTTTCCCATACGGCGAAAAAAGTGCCAGTCTATCCCCCCAGCGGTCGGTGTCCACGTTAGACTATCCAGGTATCAGTATCAAATGCGAACCCAAATCTGGGTGTCTAACAAAACAGATCCACTCATTTTGAAAGATCTCTCTGAAAATTTCCAGTAACTCTTTAGCGCTGGGTTGAGACAAATCAAACTCTCTGTCCCCAAATACCCAATTTCGAATCTATGTCTCGTTTCTTAATGCTGCTGTATATAAATACTTTGGCCTCGTATGTTTTTGACAATATTTCCACTGATCGGCTTCAATCAGTTTGCACCGACTGATCCGCTCCTTGCTCGAACGGGACAGCTCTGCGCTAAGTTGCCTAGCAACAACCCATGCGACAATGCCTTGTTCTTGATCGCCGGTCCAAGCACACAAATGAACAGCGTACGGTGATGTTTCTTCCTTTACATGTCATTGAACACGAGTTTAATCAATAATGACTGTTGGAGGCAGACTTGGGCACTGGTTTGGGCTTGGGGGTTATGGTCGACTGTCTGGGGGGTTATATTGCATAATTCCCCCAGTAGTATGTCTGGTTGGAGGGATGATAATCAGTTGTTAAAGCATAGGGTGTCCTTCGATTAAGGAGACATTAACTTGTCAATATCTGGCTGAAATGAGTTCGATTCGAATACGACTTTTGCATTTAATAGAAAGCTTCACAAGGTATTTTGCAACCAGCCTGGAAAATATCATACAAATGGCGACGATAGATTAGGATGAAATTTGGCGGAAAGTGCCCCCAACCTTCGCATAACTGAAGTACATCAATGAAAAATACATTATTTGTGTGATCGATCAACCGTGCTGCGTTTCAGTCGCGGACAGCAGTATATTTCTCGCACACGCCAGCGGGTACATCTAGCAGGACAGTGATGCACTTCAGTCAGCTGATCAGCAGTCGTAGATTCCAGGCGTACGATTACCGCACTTTGCTGACGCCACTCGCCAATGTAGGGCCCTATGGCTCGGTTAATCCACCGGTTTACGATCTTAGGTATCTTATGCTCTGTATTACTTTCACTCAAACCAAACGTGTGCGTCTCGAAATTAGGCAAAATTTTTTATTTCACTTTAAAACCAGAGGTGGGCACCGTTTGGCGGCTGGGGGAGTTGCAAGGGGAAATTGGGGGGAGGTTGCGCAACCTCCCCACAGATTTCGACCCCAATAATATCTAGTGTAAATTTGTTCGAAAATCGAATTTTCGGCGGTAGCCAGAAAGCCATCTCAAGAAAACCATGTATTTCCCCCTTACCTTTATAAAAATTTCTGCAACCCCACATATTTTCTGGTCAAAGTTGCAGAACCATCTGAGGGGGTTGTGCAATCCTTCCGCAACCCCCACCCCAGGTATGTTTAAAACCATGTGGTAGTCAACCCTTTAACCTTGAATAATGTATCACCCGACTCGACGCTGTTTCTCGAATTCTTTATTTGAATAATGCTTAGAGACTAGATCCAATAATACTACTGGCTTACCGCACATTGAATTCACTGGAATAAATGTTTCAGTGCTTTCAACGTTCCCACCTATCTGTACTACGGGAGTGAGGACTGGCTGGCCACTGCCAAAGATATCAACAGCACAATGATTCCCAAGCTCCCTCAACTTGTCCAGAGCACGTTTCTTCCTGGATTCAATCACTTGGACTTTCTTTGGGGTTTGAATGCAACCGATCTGGTTTACAAGCCGATTGCAAAAATTATGCAGTTATGAACATGTCGTGAAGATTGTGATTCGCTAGATATGAACGCTATGTGTTGCCTCTTCTAATGTCAATCGAATTATTCGTATTCTTCTCCATGTTCTGCATGATAAAGCTTTCATAGGACTTGCTATTATGCAGCTGTCTGAGAAGCAAGCTCTCCAAACGCGCCTCATGAGGGAAACGACTTCATAATTGTAAATTTAATTATTTAAATTTTAAATTTTAAATATCGTGGCATAACATTTCGTAAATCATAGTCTTTACATCATCCTCTGTGTTTAAGAACTGACGTGCACAAACCCGTCGCCAGTGCGTTGAAAATGTCAAACATGTCGTCAAACATGGTTTTCTGAGTGCGAGAGTGGGACGGACGAACGGACGACCCAGTTGTCGAGAACCGCCTGACTACTTTTATTAGATATTGTCACGTAGTACTCGTATAATGACTTTTCGTACAACTATAGAATGAAAATAAAAAGTTACGGTGTGACGTAAGAGCCATCAATCAGACGGTTTTGACGGCAGAGAGTGCTGTCTGAGCAATTAATCGAGTGTCAGGGAATGAATATGGTTACTACCGTTACGCCTTGTAGGACGCCTTGTCCAATAGTACTCAATATAGAACAGTGTTTACTCAAGTAGTAAGAAGAAAGTCCGTTCTATTGTTTAGAACTTGTTTCGGTTTGTAATCTGTTTTGAGTGTCAATATCGTTCGATAAGTATTGTAAGGTAGCGTGGTGAGAGGCGTAGTTAAAAGAATCAAGAGACTAAGAATGTAGCTCCTGATTGTTTATCGCCCAGTGTATTTATTGTAATTAAACCTTTGTTAGCAAACCCTCGGTAGAGCTTCAGTACAGTACTTTAAAAGGAGAACATGCAGGGTGCCATCTGAATTAGTGCCCAAGTTCTGTATTGAGTTCTATAGTGACCGACACAGTATACTGTATATTATGCCAGCGCGAAGTGCGGTAGATAGTTGCCATAAATTGATCATCCAAAAAACCGCACTCCCCCTACCATTTAAAAATTGCATGCCTTGGCAAACTCTAAAACCTCAACTGTACAGCACCCCCCTGGCCCCCGTATGTCCGGCGGCCATCCAGCGGCTGTGCCTACGTCTGAATGGGGCGCCTCCCAAAACGGGGGGCGTCTCCAAAAATCGAGTGACTCACGCCCCCTGCGCTTCCTTCTCGTACCGCCAATGACCAGAGTCGCCCACTGGCGGGGTCCGACGTCCGTGCCGACCTCTGAATCAATCAGAGGAGCTCCCGGTGATTTCACACAGCCCTGTGTCCTCGTAAACAAAATTATTGTGCCGCCTTGTTGACCCTAATGCACCGCATTCATGCGATTTGACAAACACTATACCTATACCATCACCCTACCCTTAGTGATACCGGCCCAGCCAGGCTTCCGTTGAAACAAATCGTTTTGACGTTCAGATGATTATCTACCATTCAAATATTGTGCCATTATAGCATAAAAGATTCGCGATTTGTTTTGATTGCGCTTGCCTATTACTCATTCCTTCGCAATTCATAATGAGCGGATTAAGTATTGTATCGAACTGGCTATTGTGGATTCTTGTCGTTGTCGTTGTCGATGCTCGCGGCGCCGATCCAGAAGAAAGTCTTGATACGGTATGATAATATTGGTCGTGTCAACGACCGCGGCTTTTGAATTTATTCGAAATACTGCTCATCGCTCATACAGGGAATCTTAATACTTCTTGTATGTACGATGCGCAGAATTTGAAATGAACTAAACAGCTACTGTCACTGAAGGGCCTATAAACGCTTTTGCACTAATCGTAAAGTAGACCTAACTGCGTACTTAAAGCCTCTTCCTCGTATAAATTCGTCAAATTAATCTAATCCTACATATAATCTTAAATTTTTAATTATTACTATCAACCAAACTTCTAACCCTAGCACATATCTAAAAGGGGTGGTTTGTCGCCAAAAAATGGTTGCCACCAATCCCCTCTCGGCCTGCGCTATTTTATGTTGCTCATATGTTGTATACTACGGATATGAACTGATTGAATGAATTTGCAAAGTCGAGAAATAAATAAATAAATAATCAGCGTCAGTAGTTCTTGATATATTTTTTACGTTTTCCGTTCTCAATTCAGTTTTACTGAATCAAAGAGAGATAGACATTGAGGGGGTTTGGGGTTTGTCATTAAAATTCAGTGTCCCAAACCATTGAGATCTGTAATGACATGTTGTGTTCTACTGTATTTAATAATATTTGAATTAAGATCGGTACAATTCAACGCTGGGGCTATCCGGCCGAACGACATTCAGTGACCACCCGAGATTTCTACATTCTTGAACTGCACCGAATCCCTTATGGAATACAAGGAGACTG
The DNA here is from genome assembly GCA_034698105.1 of Plectus exinocaudatus. Lineage (NCBI taxonomy): Eukaryota > Metazoa > Nematoda > Chromadorea > Plectida > Plectidae > Plectus > Plectus exinocaudatus. Next base: position 9,701 of record JAQGAX010000613.1, read on the forward strand.
CCAGAAGCAAGGAAAAGGACGGCCTGTGGTCCTTGTCATGCATGGACTTCTGTGTTCTAGCGCCAATTGGGTCGACAATTTACCCTCTCAGAGCGCTGGTATGGCGATAAAGGATTGGATATAAACATACAGTGATCCACTTATTCCAAAACATTTTATGTTCGACACCGATTAAGTTTCAAATAATTTATAACTCAGATGTGGGCCTCTTTACTTGATAATCGTTATCATGTGCTGCAACATGCCTCAAACAATGTATGAGAGGGGTTATGAAGGTATGCCGTATATTAAGTGAAATGTGAGGAATTGAAATATTTCAACCTACAGTAATTACTGTACTTCGTGCAGGATTTGTCTTCGCTGACGCCGGCTACGATGTCTGGTTGGGGAATTTCCGCGGAAATACCTACGGAATGAAGCACGTTATTCTCTCTGTTCGTGACACAGCGTTCTGGCAGTTCTCGTGGGATGAAATGGCCAAGTATGACTTACCCGCTATCATCAGTTACATTTTATCTTCAACGGGTGAGGTAAGCTTCGTTGCACAGAATTTGCTACTACGAAGATTTTTACTTTGAAAAAACATTTCATTTCCGTTTTAAGAATTTGCCTAAAATTAGAAGGTTGATTGACATTATGTGTTTTCATCGAAAAATGTACAAATGTGCTGAATGGGAAAACTTATTTTATCAACCGAATTATGATGAAACGAAAATCCAGGCATATTCTAGGGGTGTAACGAGGACGGGAATTTGGAAATTCTGGGGACGGGGAATTTCGGGGACGGGGAAAAAACCAAATTTCGGGGACGGGTAATTCCGGGGACGGGGAGGAATCCGAATTTCGGGGACGGGGAATTTTTGGGGACGGGGATTTTCGGGGACGGGGACAAGTACCAATTTCCAAAATACGTTCGTATGAGCCACGAATAGCTGCGACTTAGAATGATTGCCATCTTAATAGATAGTAATCGTCAGGGTAGACAAATTTTGCATATTCAAAGCTTATTTTGGACTTTTTGGAACTAAATTTAAAAAGCGGGGAATTCGGAGACGGGGAAAAATGAATTTTCGCGGAAGGGGAAGAAACCAAATGTCGGGACGGGGACGGGGACGGGGAATTTTCCGTCCCCGTTACAACCCTAGCATATTCACGATCAGATATTTTGCGCAGACGAAACTCAACTACGTCGGACATTCAATGGGCGCAATGACTGCATTCGCCGCTTTTGGAATGGATGCAACTCTCCGGAAGAAGATTAACAAATTCTTTGGACTCGCCCCTGTGGCATATCTTCGGCATACGAATGGTTTTCTGCAGCTTGTGGCAAATCTGGATCCATTGTCTCAGGATCAAGTGAGTTCTAATGTGGTGCCCTTTATTTTCCCAGCCCACATAGGGGCTATACACAAATTACATAACGCTTCGCTTGAGTAGAGGTGTAGAAATTCATTTCGGAACCATGAAATCCCACCCCTTCCCCCCGGAATGTTTGGTCAAGTTTGCAACGCTTTCTGGGGGTTACGCAACCGCCCCCGCCATCCTCCATAGCCTATATCTGATTGCAAGCACTTCTGACAACGCAAAATAGATTCTTTCATTTTGCAGGTCTTTCTAAAAATGAATAATAACTCTTTTGCGCTGACCGACCTATGCGCCCAAACGCCCAACTTTGATTTCAACCCCCCTTCTTAATGAGATACAGGGTGGTCAAAAAGTCACTTTCTGGGTTTGATCGACTCCTGCTCGGCATTGCAAAAAATAAAACAAAGCATGAAATGAAGCTTAGTCTCAAAATGATGCATTTTGTTCTAGTCAACTTTTTCTTCATCCAATGCGTTAATGTGCCAACTCAAAAAATTTAATATTTTTCTCTAAGCACCATCCAAGGCGTTCATTTAAAATTTACGCTTGTAAATCTATGCTTACAATGCTGCGCGTGAGCTAATTAAACCCATAAAGTGACTGTCTGATCACTTGTATTTAAATATTTGGCAATATGCTTTAGATAATATTTCCACTGATCGGTTTCAATCAATTCGCGCCGAATGATCCACTCCTTGCGCTAGCTGGACAGCTCTGCACCAAGCTTTTCGCCGACAACCCATGTGATAATGTCCTGTTCATGGTCGTCGGTCCAAGCACGCAAATGAACAATGTACGGTGATATTCTCCTTTTTCAACACGCCGCGGAATCGTTCTACCTACCGCGTGGAAGTAGGACCAATCCCTGTTGTATTGGAGAGTTACGCGCAAAATCCAAGCGCATGAATGATACAGTGGTCACTATAGGCGCAATTTGTATATGTAAATGCCTTCATTATCGTTCTTATAGGCAACGCCGGCCACAGTTCTTTCGCGCCAAAATCGATCCATTCGGGGGCCGTACCGGGTTTTCTCGAAAATAAACCCCCCCTATGTCCTATTTTCGAGAAGCGCTGGAAATTTTTCCAAGGGATACCTTTAATCGAACACAGCATCAAACAGTAAAGGAACGCGCCAAGTTTCGAAAATTACTCGCATTTACATCCACTTTTTCTTAGAATTTTTTTTATCGCTTCTCAAACATAACCTTTAGGGGGGCTTATTTTCGAGAAAACCCGGTACAAAAGTTACGTAACGCTTAGGGAGTGGGGGGAGTCGCGGACCCCCTGTTACGCCAGCGTTACGCATCGGGGGGGGGAGTCGGTCCCGGCGTTACGTAACGTTCGGATACTATAGAATGACCTCGGCGAGATTATGTATTGATTGATTTTAATATGTAAAGCGATTGATCGATACTCGCTCGCCAGGTGGCGCGGTCGATTGGGGGGTTGACGTGCGTTACGTTACCCTCTCGCTCGCTTTGGCTGTTTTCCATGAGTTACGTAACAGGGGGGGCACTCCGTTACGAGGGGTGTCAAAAATCACGTTACATAATTTGTGTACAGCCCCTTTCATTTTAGTCGCGGACAGCAGTATACTTCTCCCACACGCCAGCGGGCACTTCTAGCCGCAATATGATACACTTCGGTCAGCTGGTCAGCAGTCGTAGATTTCAATCCTACGATTACCGCACTCTGTTGAATCCGTTCGCCAATTTTAGAGCGTACGGCTCCGTTAATCCGCCGATCTACAATCTCAGGTGAATTCAGAGGTCGGCATCTCAGATCCGCTGACTGGTGTACGTCCTGTGGGCATACATGTAAGATTGGGTGCCTTAGTCCCCCAACACGAGAAAAAAAACCTGCACCTCCGTGGATATCGGCCGAAGCTTTGAAAAAATTTTCATTCCCGTCAATATTTTTGTTCCCTGATTATGGTAATTTGATCTTAATTATGCAAAATAAAATTCTGAACCCTCCAACTTCATTTTAAGGAGTGGGCTGGTCGGCTGTGGCATGAAGAGGGATAGGTCCCGTCCTCCCTGACACCCCCTCCCTTCGCGTTACGTAATAAATGAATGGCCCCATATAGGCTGGAGAGTAGTCAACCCCAAAAAGGTTTGCTGCGGGTTACTTCATATTCTGGACAGCTAAGCTCTCATTTTACTATCAAAAATTCAATTTTTTTAACTTTCTAACGCATGCTGTTCGATTCTCGTATCCCGGTATCGAGCAGAGTTTGCAACCTCGAATCCAGCGATTAGGTAGCTGCCATTTTTGATGATTTTAATCCAGAATCCAGGCTATAAAGTCTAACACAAACCTGAGCTTAAAAGAGAAATTCTGAATCCAGCCAATGAAGACGTGGTTGAACTTGCCCAATCTTAACCAGCGTACAATATTGACCGGTATAATCGATTTACCGTTACAACCGATACTGGTGTAAACAATTTCCATAGTATGATAAACCAAAATCTCGAAACCAATCGAATCCCTTGCCTTACCGATATCGGATAGGGGATCGGTACAGTACGCTCATTTCTGGTGATACTAAATTCCAGGCGCGTAGCTAAGGAGGGGAGAGGGGAATCCCCCCGTCTTTTGGATTTCCCCCCAACAATTGTGAAAATTTTGACATTTGTGAAGAAAATTTTGAGTTTTCTCCCCAACTTTTGAATTCCCCCCCGTCCTTCGGATTTACCCCCCAACCTTCGGTTTCTGGCTACGCGCCTGCTAAATGCACTTGAATAAATGTTTTAGCGCTTTCAACATTCCCACATATCTCTTCTACGGGAGTGAGGATTGGCTGGCAACTGCCAAAGACATCAACAGCACAATGATTCCCAAGCTCCCTCAACTTGTTCAGAGCACGTTTCTACCTGGATTCAATCACTTGGACTTTCTTTGGGGTTTGAATGCAACCGATCTCGTTTACAAGCCGATAGCAAAAATTATGCAGTTATGAACATGGCGTGAAGATTGTGTTTCGCAAGATATGAACGCTATGTGTTATCTCTTCAAATGTCAATCGGATTGCTCGATTCTTCTTCAGTTTCTGCATGATAAAGCTGTCGCATGATTTACTGCTACGCGGCTGTCCGAGAAGCAAGCTATTCAATTTCTAACGATGCGAAACATCACCTGCTCTATCGCAAGACCATCAACACCTACGCCCTGAGAACGTCACAGAATTGTATTATCACGTTCCATAGAATTGATTGAGGAAGACCAAAAATAATCAAATCAAATCAACCTTAGCTTATTTTTATCAACGAGGAAATAGAAGTGAAATTAAATGCCGAAGCCTGAAAACAAGTACCAAGCCTAAACTCCGAAAAACATTCCAAGAAAATGAAACAGTCAAAATATAATAATTTCGCAACAACATCAATCATGACAGACATAATGCGAAATTTGGTGAACGAGCAGGCCGCAACCGTTCAGGTCGACTAAGTGTCTTAGTTTCAATTGTTAGTTAAATATGTAATTTCGGCGATCGAAGGTGGCGGAATAGCCGCTGGTCCAATATCAAACTGTCAGATTAACTAAATTGTTTCCTTTGCATTTGTATGCAATATTGCTGAGTAACTGAATCAATGATAGATCCGATCGGCCCGACAAACCTGGAATCAGGCAAAGCAGACATTTCATGACCGAAACTCAGACCGTCAACTGTTTGCCCAGTTTGTCAGTCGAAGACTGGAGGGTTGTCAACCCCAAAAAGGTTTGCTGTGGGTTACTTCAAACCCCGCACAGCTCTCTCGTATAGCCATTAAAAATTCAATTTTTTTAACTTTCCAAACGTATGCTTTTCGATTCTCGTATCCCGGTGTCAAACTGAGTTTGTAACCTCGAATCCAGCGATCAGGTAGCGCTGCCGTTTTTGATGATTTTGGTCCAGAATATTACAGGCTACAACGTCGAACATTAACCTGATGTCAAAAGAGAAATTCGGAATCCAGCCAATGAAGACGTTTGCCAAGTCACAGTTACACGTGACCGGGGGGCGGAGTCGACTGTCATTGGTCGTTTTTATGGACGACATTGAATCCCAGTTGTATCGGCCCACGCCACAACCCGTCACGCGTTCTGCGCACGCCACGGTCAAG
>JAQGAX010000614.1:0-15170 GCA_034698105.1 Plectus exinocaudatus
GTACAAAAGCGCTTAGTAATTTGAAATTAGCATTCGCGGCAAAACAGAGATACAATAGAGAACAAAGCATTTCCAATTAAGGCCTACGCTACGCTAAAGCCGGGAGTGACGACTAAAATATAATAGAGCGCGTTCGCTCTTCAGTTTTCATTCCAGGTAAACGTTGTCCTCCTTCGGAATAAGCTCTTCCGCGCTGGCAATCGAAAATGAACAGGATCTCCAAAAAAATTGCGAAACGGATCTACGACGTGACTTGGACCTGGCTTACTTGCACAACAAATCGAAACTTGACAGAGAGAACGGAAAACAGCACTGGCCACTGCGTCGTGGTCGACGTTGTCTACATGGCGGCACGTGCATCCGCTGCTGCGGAGCTCAATCTTGATTCATGCAATATTTTCTGTTCAGGACGCAGACTTCACTTCAAGTCTAAGCATACTGTTTTTTGGCAGCTCTCGGTGTGTCATCCGACCCCTACCTGAGCAATGACGTGTCGCTCTTTCGATCTTTGGCTCTGAATTGACATCTATGTTTCAACGTACTAATTGGCTACGTAACGAGCTTTCTTCGAGTTCGAGCCCCTAACTTTGACGCAGTGAGTAATTAATTAATGAGCAGTATTTGATTCGTGATAATTTCGACAACAGTACCGTCGAGTTGAGAATTGCTGCATACCTCTTCAACTTCTACTGCAAATGTTTACTGCTTGCACAAAACATACTGATCAATATCCTTACGATATGGCTGTTTTTTGCAAGAAACTTTTTCTGCGACCAGCAACGCTACTTTGTTCTGTGTAGAAAATAACACACGTTTTTATCTTGATTTTACGCACTCTTTGAACGATACCGACAACAACGCTGACGATGACAACCACAGGTGATTGTTGACTAAGTTGTTCGACTAATGCGCAAGGCAAGTTAACAAATACTGGACCAAATAAAATTCAATCAATCAAAACGACTCGCAAGCTCGTCAAAGAGAATATTTCATCACTTATCGCGCAAACAAAACAAAACAAAATAAAATAAATTCACCGTTGGACAATGGACACTTGGACGGTACTCAAACTAAAATATAATATCGCGAGAAAACAACACAATGGAATTATTGCGATCAAGATTCGATACCACATCGCATTTGGATGATAATGAAGTTTGCCTTGAGTGGGGGTGAAATTTGTACACCAAATAGCTGTCGCTCGAATATTGAGCTAGAAACAAATAATTTTGGTAGATGCGATTGACGCTTTTGAGCTCGTTTGAAATCTCCCCTCCAGCGGTCAGCAAGCTGTGAACGATATCCACCATAACTTGGTTGGAATACAGACGTTGCGTTTTGAGCTATTATTTAAGAAAGTACAATTTCTCAATGAAAAATACCATAATCAGTCAATCACAATTCATAAAGCGCGACCATCGGCTGCCGCCTCGAAGTACTCAGCCAAGGTCTTGGAGGCGGAATCGTCGCTGTGCACGTCGGGGCTCAGCGGACGATTACTCGCCGAATTGAAACTCATATTGTTGTTGCCCGACTCGACGATCTCCCCCTGGTCCTGCTTCATGTCGCTCAGGCTGCCTTGAGATGTCGGACTAGTCGACCCATTGGATGCGGTGGACGGCGCGTGGCTCATCATCGCCTCGCCGCCGTTTCCGCCGCCGCCCAGTTGCAGCAACGGCGTCAGCGATCCGCCGTCGCCGCCGCCCTTGAGCTGCACGTGACGTCGGTGCTTGGCGCGCGCGTTTTGGAACCACACCTAGAAACAAGAGACATTGCCTGAGACAGTACATAGCAGAGGTGTCTGGGAGGGGGGTTGAAGCCGTACCATTTGCTAATTTGGTTTCTACCGCATACAATCTCCTCATCAGTCAAATGAAAAAAGCTGGCGAAAGAGTTCTTTTCTTTTCTTTTCTTCGGACTGAAATTCGTATTTCGGATCTTAACTTTGCTGTTTTCGCCTATGTCGTCCCCCATCAACAGTATATTCTGTCAGTCGTTGCTTCTGTCAGCGTTCGCACACTACCTGTAGCACTCGTTTAGTGAGGCCGGTTTTCTGCGCGAGCTGCTTCAAATCTTTGGCATCTGGATTATGATTGAGGTTGAAATAATTTTTCATCGTTCGCAGCTGGTGATGTTTGAAGCTTGTGCGCATCCTTTTTGAGCGGTTTGATGCTTGATTTAAATTGTCCTGACTGCCTGCAAATGAAATTTGTTACCTTCGGGGGTCGGCGTCAGTTGGAGAATGGGGGAATGCAGTGGGCAACGTCAAAGGGTCTGAAACGTTAGCATTTAATGTCGGATTGGGAATCGTTAAGGTTTTCGCAGTCGCAGCACTGTTAGTGACAACATTCTGAGAATTTTGCACGTATTACCACTTCTAACATAGCCCCTTCACGTTTCTCGAAAAATCCTTGTGTACAAGAAAATATTTTTTGCGCAAAATGAAACTAATTTAGTCCCTTGCTCAGTTAGCTTTGCATCCATCAGCTCGATACAGACAAAATTACCGCCCCGCGAATATAAACGCTTCGTGCGGCCAATTAGTCGGCTGTTTTTGCCAGGGAGCAGAAGACGAAGCCAATGAAGCAACAGGAGAAATGTGTGGAATTTTCCGCCTGCCCCTAGTTGATTGGCATTGAGCGCACGGTCACTATTCACCCCTTTGACGAGCAAGCGGACACCCCGCGGCATCAGCCATTCGACGCCAATTAGACGAGACGACGCATACCGAACCCGTCGCTGCTAATTAGCTCCATCGAATCGTCGTGGCATTTCTTGATTCGTTTGCGCGATTTTGATTTCCCGCGCAGCGAGTCGACGCTGTTTAGGCTGCAGGTCTCGTCGACGATGTTGCCGCTGGCCATCGCCAACAACGGCTCGTAGTGGCCTGAAAGCACACAGAAAAATGAATCAGCATAATTTAAACGAGCTACAGTATAGCGATAGCGGACGGAAAAACCAGACGAAACAGTTTCACTTGCTGTATTCGATACATATTAGCACTAAGACTGCTCATATATGTTAAGCCATTGGTCAATTTGTATGACTATTTCCTGAATTATCGCAAGATGACCTTATCAATTTTTGGCAGCCTCGAGAGGCCTCGGAAGCAATTTCGTCTCAGCTCATCTCCTGACCCCGATGTTCCTTTCCTAACGATTCATGTGCTAACTCGTTTCCATCATTTTGCAGCACAGCCCTAAGAACGAATGCAAATGAAAAATATAACAAAGGAGAGGATGCAAATGTTCAAAGATTGGCTTATATTTGCTCATATTCAATTAGCGTGACGCATCTCTGCTGCAATCAAGTCGAAAATGTCCCATGGGTTATAATTTTCAGAAAGGGAAACGAAAGCATTAGTTCTTGTTACTCTTGATTACATCGTTGTGGTTTCAACTTTGGGCACTCGAAATATCACAGTTTTCTCAAAGGGATCACTTAAACAGAACAAACTGACGACAGTGCGGCTAGTTTTCCTTGCGAAATACAACCGACAACTTCATATGCATCTGCCAACTAATATGCATTTATGTGCATTTACCATTTACCAGATCAAGGAATTTCTTGTCTCCTACCTCGTGATATTTGGTCACTCTGAGCTATTCCTAACGAACGAGCCGTACATAAGGTGAGGGTTTGTCGAAATCAGCGCCAGGTCACCTTGCGACTGCCCCAGGCTTCAGTTTTCATCAAAGTAATCAAATGAATGAAACTATACCTTGGCAATACAGGGAACCGTTGTCGCCCAGTGCGAACAGTTCGCCTGGTTGAAGTGAGGAGCCGCATATGATACAGTTGAAGCACTGGATGTGGTAAACACATTCGCGCGCCTTCATTATCACGTCCTGGTTCGACAGCGGGCGGTGGCAGCGTTTGCATCGCTTGCTAAACTGACTGAAATTGCCAGCTTGTAGAGGGCAATGTTGCTGACACGTATTACAAAGCACGTTACGGTAATCCTCGATCTGCTGTGTGCGTTTACAGCAGCGTGACGCGTCGACCACCGGTTGGGTGAGGCGTCGCGATTACTTGGAGTGCGTTTCGGGAACTGATAAAGGGGACTCTTATCTCTTTTCCAGGAGGCCGATTTACGGGGGGGGCGTTGCCTAAAGACGTCCCCTGCACATATTTATGGCTTACAGTTCCCTAAACTCGGCTTTCTACTCAGAATCCTGGTCACTGGGCCTTTTGGTGCGATAATAATGCCTAATGCCAAATAACGCCAAATGCACATTTTTTGAAATTTAATATTCATCTTAGATTACGTGCTCCCGCATTCTTGCCAGATGCTCAGTCAATAATCATTAAAAATGTACAATTAGGCTGGCTCAGCCGATAAGTCACAGACTTTTACATAATTTCAGAAAATTCAAACCGATGGTAATCATCTCTGCAGAAGACCATTCCGTCTTTCATAAAGCAACTGTCCGCCTGGTCGAGCCTGATTTGACACAGGCAGCACTTGAGGCAGTCGACGTGCCAGCATCTATCGCCTACTAATAGGAAGAAACGGTCCAGAATTGGAAATCCGCAACCACGGCATGGACCTAAACATTTCACGTGCTCCTTTGAATTCTAAATTGCGAACAGAATCTGTGATAATTGTACATATTATGTCCAATTCTACTGACGTTCATTAAGATTCAGTTGATTGGGACGTTATAGAAAGCAACGCTCATTTAGATTACAGTACATTAGTACAGTCGCTAGTGCAATGTGAAACAGCAACCGACAACATTTATGGTTAAATTCACGCGATATAATGAGAGATGGAAACGAGAAAACTAAGGTGTCAATTAAAATCAATTGAATGACTGTCGAAAACTCATTATACAAAAACAAATAACAAGTTTTTGTAAAAAATTGCAAACATTGTTCGATATTGGTCAATTCTGCCTGCCTGCCAATTCTGCCAAAATACCGGGGCAGTAGCCTGGACATCTGCGTCCTGATGCCGCTCGAACTTGCCTCTTACAGTAATCAATGACGAAATGGAACGCACCTTCTGGCGTCGTTGCGCTGCCTAGCATCGAGGTGGTGACGAGCTGTTGGTGCGGCTCGAGCGGCTCGTCGAGAGTCGTCAGAAACATCATCAGGGCTGAAAGTTTTCTGTCTCTGACTTCATCGTCGGGGTCAACGGTTTCTATCGGTAAAATTAGGGACGAGTCGATCCACTGGGTTCCGACACAGGACCGCGACATTTTTGAGTTGCTACGTAGCAGCAGCGACAATGTTGCGAATAATGTTAACCGCAGAGGAAGCTGTCCCAATACAGGATGGATTTTATTCAGCTCAGCTGTTGGAGATAGATGAGCCGGCGCACTCGCAATCCGCCACCGGTTGGGTATTATATAATGTATTATATTTTGTCAAATAATCGCCATTCATTGCGCTGAACACTCAAAACTAGCCCGTCCCTCCCATAGTGGTGTGCCACGAGTAAAGACTTTCCTAGCTCGCGAGTATCTATCTCCAAAACGTTTCGAACATGTAGGGGTGTACCATGGGATCTGGGCACGAAGCACCTAACCATGACGCTTCTTCGGCTATTGCTGAAGCTCTCTTTGGCATCAAAGGGTGACTCTGGCCTGCTAAGCTCAATTTTTATCAGAAACGATCATTTCGGGAGGTAATTGATAAAAACGTTGTTTGCTATTGACTAAATAAGCCCATTTACGCGATTCAGAGTGAAAAATGAGCGAAATTTCAAGCTCGGTTGGGTGGTTGGTGATCGATGGTCCATTTTGCATGTGTTAATGTCACCCCGGGCTAATGAAAGGACCTTACTCACATGAATAGGGATAAGCGACAGAAAATCTGTCACAAAACCATGAAGACGCATTAAAGAAAACTACAATATGTCTGCTACGTGCCACGAATGAATACGTGCCATTGGGCCGGCTATAACCGTAAAATGCACCGTAGTCAGGGGCGCAGGGCATAATCGCTTTTCACGCTCAACCGCCGCGGCGTCTCCGGTGGGAGCGCCATAATCCACGACTAATACGGTATTAGCCTTCGGCGTCCGCCGATTTCCTGTTGTCATTATGCACGATTCAAATCGGAAAACAAAACGAACCGTTTAGAGAAGACTGCCTTCTATTCGAAATGGTAGCTTCGGATCGGTTTCATTTAGCATCCTTAATATAAAGTCGTACTTCAGAGATATGCTTTAGCGTTATGATAGGTATGACTTTCACCTCAGTACGCGATATGACACCGGCCCTATTTCATTGACTTGGTTGCTCTTAAGATAAATCACAACAAACCGTGCTGAAGAGGAGATGGGTAACTGCAGAAAAATGGACATGCTAACGCCAGCATTTTACAGCTGTCTCCAAGTCTACACTACCTCCACGCTCAACCTTATCTGTCTTTATAAGCCGAAATGTTTATTCGAAATAATAAGGTCACCAAATTTCACGCCGTCTATGAATAGAAACGAGTGATTAAAAGTCACAAGGACACGCGCAATTCACGCCACGCAATGAAAAGAAACAAGTTGACAGAGCAAACTACAATATATAGTAATGAAGGTCATGATTCGCAGATGGCGCGAAATTTTCTTATTCAGATGATTACCGTACAAGAAAACAATCAAATGCCACATCGCTGCTTTGGCATTACAACAAATGTAGCCGCGCCATTTAGAATGGCCTTTGAACAGAGGGGACCGGGAAGAGAGGAGCAAAAGGTGATGTGGCAAAGGGGGCGGGGAGACAGCGTCGGTGCGCTTGACTGGTTAAATCTGCGTGAAAAGACTGGTCACACGGCCGAGAGCACTCGTGCTGCCGGCGGGCCGGTCAAGTACCGTACGGCGCGGCGACGAACAAGACGACTCACCGGCAGTTGCGCGACCGGGGCGCGTCGTGCTGTGTCTCCTCTCTTTTTGGCACACAACAGCGTATTACGGTAACGTTGCAGCGCCGACGATTGACGCGGCCGGCGCGAAGAAAGGCGACCCCGCAGCAGTCGTCTGTGTTTTGACAGAAGGGTTGTAAAATGGCGATGACGCGGCTTTAAGACGTCGTCGACGGCGGGCGAAGAGGACGAACGGATGCGGTGGTCATCTGGTCGGAGACGGACGGGCGCCGGTCGAACGGGGCGCTGCGAAGGGAAGGGATGAGACCGCCGACCGAGCAGGTAGTCGAGGCGAGCGTAAATGAGCGGCACGCGGCCGCCGGATTTAGCGCCGATCGCCACCGTATTGTCCCGAGTTGCGCCGGCGAGCGAGCGCGGCCGTGTTTGATTGGGCCCCCGACGGCGTCCGTCAGGGGTTAAAATTATGAGCAGCAGTAGGGACAGAAGCGTCCGGCGAGGAGCGGATTTCGTCGCCGAGCAAACGCCGGGCGACTAATTGGCGCCGTCGTGGCTTTTGCGCCGACGGTTCGGCCGGCCGTTGCTCCTCCTCCTCCTAGTCCTGTACCTCGGATTGCTGGCGTGTTGACGCTGATCGATCCGTATGAACCGACCGGAGGACGAATATGCGCGGATACCGGTGACAAAGTAAACAACGGACATAGCACACCGGGGGTGGGAATCGGCCGATTCGCGCTCCTTCCGCTCCCCCTCCTCATCTTCACATCATCTTCTTTGCGCCGCCCATCTCGGCGCGTTACGTCAGCGAATTTGTCAGCAGCACATTGATCGCACGCGGCCCATCTTACCTTTCACGAGCGCGGCGCCGCGCGGGAGAAGGACAATCGACTGTGAACGATTCGTGTAAGGCGTTGAGAGGAAACCGAAATAAACGAACGAACATACAGGGGTGTTAACACCAGATATGGCTGGGGGTGTAGGGTATATATATACGCCCCCAGATACACAAAAAATATTTCTATGGAGATAATTGTTATTATATAGGCAATACTCTAGAAGAAGAAAAGTGGATCTTACATCAGATAGAATAGCATTTTTTTGGAATAAGTGACGTCACACCCCCCGGCGATTCGTGGTAATGTCTGCCTAATACTTCCTCCTCCGTGGACTAGAAGAGACAGATGTTATAATTGATGCAGGGTTATTGAGGAGGTACGTCACTAAGGCGCTGATAATGCAGCGCTAGTTTCCCTTTTTAGCGATAATTTGTTGCAGTCCTTTTGATGCCCTTGGATTAGAACGGTATACAATTTGTTGTGATTCAAAATACGAGAGCGAGGACCGATAGAGCGCCGATAAAGGAAAAGGAAAGAAGGGAGACAGACCCGGAAATGAGAAGATTTAATGTCCGGCGCGCTTTGCGCAATGCTCGCGCAAAGCCGAAAGAAAGAACCCACAAATACATGCTGCAAGCATGTCCCTCAATTTTTCCGGGAAGCTGAGACTGATCCGTTTTTTAAAGCTCATGCAAATCCCAAGAACAAAAAATGTTGTGCAACAGTTAGAGCTGGGCGTGAGGGTTACCCCCGTATAGCCTTGAACCCCAGACCCAGAATAAGTGTCGAAGATACACATTACTGTGTACCTCCCCAAAAGACTTTTAGGTGCCCACCTCTTGCGATAGTGCGAGTGCGACCGAAATTCCACTTACCCTCGGACTGTCGAGCGCACGGTCGCCCTGTTTGGCCCTTATCAGACTTCCGTCCAGTGATCTGGCCAAGTCTGACGGGACGGGTAGCTGATAAGCGCCATCGGGCGAGCCTCGCTGATCCAATTCCGCGAAGTACATTGTGAAAATAGTGTCACGACGAACGGAATGAAGTAAATGCGTACAGGTTGGTTAACTTACGTTGTTACAATCACGCAAGGGTAGTTGGGGTCGGCTGAGGCCGATAATCAAACATGGGGTTGAAGAAAGTGAAGCTAATTATGATGGACGTGAGTAACTGAAGATGGCACAGTGCGAAGTGATTATTCAAGCCCATCACTGCCGATTGAAGATCAGAAGTGGGCTCGAGGATCGACTGGGTCGGTGGTATGCCAGCGGATACCATTATACCCAGAGGTAGGCTTGTCCCAGAAGCTGGGTGGGGCATACAGTACAAAATTTTTGGCACTGGTGGGATACGTTGGATGGGGTACGAAGTAGCGCAAATCCCCCTGGGTGGGGTAGTACTCCACCGGAGGTCTGACAGTACCCCCCCCCTGACCGCTGCCTCAGGACGTCCACTGGCCAGCGGATTCCAGTGGACGCGTACTTTCAAACTTTCCCACTGTCAGTCGTCGTCTACTGGCACAACATAGACAGCGCCGACGTCTGCTGCATCTGACGATGTTGTACAAAATCAGAGGACGGACTAGACCAAACCAGACCAGGATTACCACCAGCGGCCAGACGGACGGACATGGCGCGATCGAAGGGCGAAAGTGGCGCGCAATGTGTGGGTCCGTCGGTGAAGGGGCAGAAGCGCCGGACGGGACGCCTTGAACGGACGCGGGCGCTGTCCGATTGAATTAGTCACACTAATGCACTTATCGAAAATTCATTAAGCGTCTAAAACGTCCCCATTACTCGCCTGGCGCGTCGCGCCGCTCTTAAGCGATCTTGGAGCGCGCCGCGTCGGACGCGCCCAAGTAGGTGCTTCTCCTCGCGACCATCGTCATTGGTCCTCCCTCCGTTCCCCTCATCGCTAATGATTATCCGTCTGTCGTCGCTGGCTACCCGGTGTCATTCTTATTCTGTCTTGGCGTGTATTTACCCGGTCTGGTGTCTGGTCAGTGCCCGCCCGCCGCCCGTCGACCCGCTCGCCGCTCCTCTGTCCATTGTCATCGCCCATTATGGCGACGCGTGTTCAAGCCGTTCCATTCGCCTCGCATCATCTGTCACTCTTCGCGCCTGACAGATCGTGATATGTTGCGGGCTTTTTGTTTGCAGTCGATGCCCCTAGAGTTACGTTGTGTTCTTTGCTTGACAGGGTTATTTGACAAAGTACAGTACAGAAATGGATGTTCTGTAATTTCTACTAATTTGTGGTTGCAAACAAGAAATCACGAACCATATCGAAACAAAAACTCACTCAAATGGCGAAGATACGACCGTTAATAGAATTCGGCAATTGAATCTTCGTGTTTGAGCAACTTCTTAAAGTGACTGAGTGTTGTAATGTGGCGGCGGTTGTCGACGATCGTCTTGACGTCCGCTTCCAGCACCGTTTCTGCGTAATATAATTTGATAAGGATCAGTCAACTACAAGGTTCTCGCTGGTAAGCAACGCGCACAAAATGACGGTGCACAAGGTCTTTAGGCTGCGTGTGCAGTACTTGTCGACGGCACGCAACTACTTCTTGACGATTTCATCGAAATTTTGCACCTTTCCGCAGCAAGTGAATCGGTACAGCTCCCTTTTGGCCATACCTGCAATCAAACTGTCATCATAATGATCACAAGCTTGAAGTGTGTTCAATTTGGGGCTGAGACAACAACTACCATTACAAATTGAAAAGCATTTAGGCGACACTGAAGTGTTATTTTGCGCATTGGGAGAGGCAGAGACATTATCATTACATTTGAATGACGTGCCGACGTTCGGCGGGAAAAAAACGGTTGTCGAATCAGACAGTACTCATACGAGCTAGTAATGGCGCTCGGGCGACGGCGCTCTGACTGAAGAGGAGGAAATTGCACGCAAGCAGACAGTCAACACTCTGTGTTTGAAGCACACACTGATTTCCATAATCGACAGTCTTCCGGGGTTTCCGAAAATCACTACTCCATGTGTTATTCAGTTGCTGTCACAAAATACGAAATCACACATTCGAAATTGTAATGCTATTAGCTTTTTTTTGGTAGAACGTCTATTTTCGATAGCCCCCTTGAAAAATTTCGATTTGCCCCTAGTAGGCGGAGTCACTCTCCAGTTTTCGATTTCACGCTGCGCTCCTGATCACCATGACTCATTTTTCGCTTCTCTTTCATCCCATGCTCCATTGCTTTTACTCTTTCATCTCTTACTCCTTCATCCAACTGTTTGTATGCATTAGAATCTCTTCATCATATTCTTCAACCTCCATTAGTGCGTCTGTGTGTGACAACGTGCTTTCAGAGGAAGGGTACTTTCCAATCCACAGGTGCAAAATTTCAGCTGAGCCATCAATACTCGCTTCTTTCAATAACATATTTCCAGCTGCAAAATTGCTTTATTAGTGATGATTCAATGAATGACAGTCGACGGCAGCTA
This sequence comes from Plectus exinocaudatus, assembly GCA_034698105.1. Classification (NCBI taxonomy): domain Eukaryota; kingdom Metazoa; phylum Nematoda; class Chromadorea; order Plectida; family Plectidae; genus Plectus; species Plectus exinocaudatus. Next base: position 11,121 of record JAQGAX010000614.1, read on the forward strand.
CATGGAATCGCTGGAAATAATCTCAACAATTTGTAAGTAACCAACTTGCAGGTTTTGCTAAAAATGTCTCGCATCGCAGGAATTTTTGCCATGAAGAGTCATCTATGTTTGTTATTTTCTAGGCAAAGTTCTCTTCATTTTAACTTTTGGTTTTCTCTGCAACGGCCAATTTCTGCCGCTTCCAAAGACTAATTCCGACTTCGATCGTCCTGTCAGCAACTTTCACTATCCTGATAGCCCGCATAATCTGCAATATTTTGTGCAACGAGCCCGCGAAATTGATTCATTGATCGCCTTGCGTCGCAAGGTTGATTCAACTCGGCTACGAAATGGCTATGAACGTCAGAATCAGCAGTCACACGGTACTTCTACTTTTAAGCATTATAAAGACCAAGTATGGTTCAGCTGAAACGGGGAAACCAAAAATAAGTCATCCATTTCGCAAGAATGGATGGTGGTGATAATGTCAATGCGATACGTTAGTTCTATGCTGACAGTCATGTCGTCGCTTATTTTCACCAGAACAGATGTACATTATTAAACAGTATTATAAGTATCCACGTAATAAAGCAATATAGCAGCGATTCTACTGAATTCTACGCTTGTTTTTTCATGCTACCCTATTCTTTGAGACCTAAACCTGAGATCTGAGATTTTTTTCACACATGACTACATAACATACATAACATTATGCATGAAAACAGCCAGTTGAATAACTACAAATATTGAGAACTAAGTTCACCTGAAATTCATTTTGGATTGGAGCTTCAACGAGATTGGGAATAGCAACACCCACAAATTTTGAAGACAGAGCTCCCAAGTTGCTTGTTCAGGCAAAACGTCTAACAACAATAGCAGCATCTTTTCAAATGACTGCTTTTTGTTTGACAGTTTCGGGTTTGGCTGACTCCGCCGCTTTGCTGTGACCAGGAGACATGTATTGTACTTCTTCTTTATCATCATCATCCAGTTTTCGAGAACCTTTTAGTCTCTTCCTCTTGTTTCAGACAGGCGGTTGATCCACCTACGAATATTTCCCAAATGCTTTTTTTTATCTTTTTCCGCATGGAAACAAACAAGAGGATGAATTCGTTGGGGTATTCGATGAGAAAGAAATGTAAAATAGAATGGCTGAAATTTATTATTAGTTCTTTGTTCATGGCATAGCGCTGTTGCAGCGCTGTGCTTGAGTATAACATTAATAATCTCCAACACGTTTGATCAAGTTTGGCATAGTTGGCAACGAACCAAAATCTTTGGGTAAGCCAATTAAAGAACAGCACCTGGTGCTTTATTTTCAGCCTACATGGTTAGAATATTTAAGTTTGTACCTGCCCCAGGGAATGCGGAAAATGAAAACATTGGAACCAGGTGGTTAGTTGAGTGTTTAGGTTTTCATTATTTACCCGAAATTTTGATCACGGGATGCAAAACCACCCAATTTCAGCTAACCTCCGTACAACTTTTAAATCCTGCTGTCAGTTGGAAGGGTTTGTACACCGACAAATATTCAAGGCTCATCTATGTACTTCTGATCTTTGCTCATCTATGTACTTTTGCTTGACTTGTCTTCCTGTGTATGCAACAGTAAAAGAATATCAATGAACGTATATTTGGCGAGACTTTCCCCTCCCCCGAAATTCTCAAGGCCTGCTGAGCGGATTTAGTATGAAAAAACTTTTGTCTGGGGGGCGTCCCATTTGAAAATGAAAAGGCATTGAGGCTTGAAAATATATGATACACGCCAGCAATAAAAGTGTGTCACTCACTGGAATAATAGTGTGACGCGCCGCTAAAACAATTTTCATTAATTGAAAGTGCTTTGCTCGCTGGTTCAAAACGCTAGTATCGTAGAGTGTTTCAGTGAGTTTGTATATAGACGCTGTCACGCGATAAAATAATATCATTTCGTGAGAAATTACTGCACTCTGCTGATCACGCATGCAAATGTTGAAATTTCTGAAATATTCAATAGTAGCGAGCATCCGCATATATATATGCGCCGGTATATTATCAACGCAAACCCAGATTTGAAAGGATTGAAAAAATAGGGGCACTGTGCCACTGCTTCTTAAAATAAAGTATGTGCTGCTTAAATTTGACCATTTGACGCTTACATTTTGCTGAAATAGTTTTTTAGGGTTTCGCATCTATCGATGACACCACTTCGTATTGGCAACTATCCGTTTTGGGGTCCGGAATCTGATACTTGTTCAGCGAAAAGCTTCCAGCCGGGATCCAAATGCAAATATCCTGGCTACGGACCAGAAACTATCGGATTCTTATGCGATTATCTTCGCAAGCCCTATGAAATAATCAATTTTCCAGAAAATATGCCAATTGGAGGTTTACAGCCAGATGGTATGATGTGTTGGCATGATATGACGTGATATACGCTCTTGCTTTATTTCTGTTGTGAAGCTGTTGCATATCATTGTCAGAAATCATGAATTTTGTCATTGATAAACGAACCTTAAGGTCCTACCTGAAAGTTAAGAGCCCACTTGAAATGTATTTCACGAAAAATCATACATACTTCACGGATCCTTTATGGTTCAACAATACTAGCAAAAGATTGCGCAGTTTCACAAATTTAATTTTGTTCAAGATCTAGCATAGTTAAAAAAACTCAGGGTCAGAAAATTGGTTCGGTTCGCATGGTCAAAATCATGGTTAACTTAATCGTTATTAGAAGTAAGGAGCTTTAAGAAATTCGGTTATTGCAATACTGGTTCTTTTGTTTAGGTCAATGGAATGGAATGCTTGGTTTGCTGGAAAATGGAACAGTTGACGCCCTTTCTGTTCCGTGGATATTATCAGAAATTCGGCAAGATTATTTTTCGTTCACCGTACCAACGCACGTTTTTCCCGCCTCTTACGTTATTGGACCTCGTCAGTCAACAACGTTTGAAGTAGCGTCGAGAATATTTGTCACCTTTCATTGGAATCTTTCTATCACTGTTTTCGCAACAATTTTTGCACTATTTGCAAGTCTTGTTGCGATTCATTATTATTGGGCGAAGATTAATGATTCGGAAAAAAGCGACGAAGGTGACTCGTTCGACCTTGTACAGCGAGCGACAGCAAAGCATATGAGGCAGCCGAAATGTGGAACGAAAATATTGGTGTTATTGTACACAATCGTTGTTTTTCTTTTTGCTGGTTTGTACAAAGATTCCTTGCTGGTTTATTTATTGATTCCTCAAAAAGAGGTGCGCATGAGTGAAGATATGATTTGGCAAATGGTGAGAGGAAAAAGTCTCAGGATAATTGCTGTCGAAGACGAATATCACAAGTAAGAAATATTAATCAACAAATTTATGTCAAATATTTAGCATGCATAATCTGACAATCAAGTTATAGGTATCGCATAGCTGGACATTCAATACACTTTTGGTTGGCACAGGAGGGGCATGCATTTCTGTGTAAAATCCTTTACATCCAATGTAAAATATTAGGCTATTACGTAGCAAAGTATGCGCCCATCCAAAAACGCAGATAGTCAATTTCTAAAAGTTACAGAATCCTTTCGCGGAGGGGAATGGTAGATTCTCCGGCCTACCTCATGTTCTGTTTGATGCACTACACATCATAAATATATACTTTATTTCAGTTCTGGCATATGGCAAAACATACACGACGGTGACAATTCGAAGTTTAAAATTTTCAAGGATATTTTAGCTACCAACCCGCCAATGCTGGTGAATACTCTCGATGATGTACTGGCGATTTTCAAAACACACCCGCCAGATCTGGTTTACTATAATGATATTGTACGCGCAGCGCATCTGACCAGGGATGTGCCTGCGTTGTCTTTGGTCGATGTGCAAGATCCTGATCAGAATGTTTACGGGTAAGAGTAGCTAACGACTACGTTCGGAATCGAATTCGTTTACGTACACACCGCAATGTACAGAGCAGAGCTGGTGGGGTAGGGGCCCCCAGCCTGGATGGTATCTTTAATCCTCGAAATCTTGAGGTAACAAATAAATTTTTGACGAAAAGGGAGACCATATTTTAACATGCAATGGATGAAAAATTGGGGTGCCC
>JAQGAX010000615.1:0-15169 GCA_034698105.1 Plectus exinocaudatus
TATCGAGCTTTTATTTGACGCGTGAAGCGCGCAGAATTACTTCTAGCGCGTCGACATGCCAATTCGATTGCGTTTTTTCTTTACTGGTCAAGCCTTCGCCTAGTTTCAAGAGCAATTGCTTATTTTTAAGATGACGGTAGAATTTTGCGCCGGGAGGCTAAAGCCAAACATAAAGCGAATGCCTTTACAAATTCTCGATTACGCTCATTCGTCAAGTTTTTTTGAAAATTTTGGATGAAAAATTGCTGCCTATTTTCGCATTCTTGTTTTCAGTTGCTCAATCGATTCGTATATACTGGAAACGCCCAATTATTCGAGGCTGACATCGGTGCCTCGCAAAGGCGATGCTTACGTCTTCCAAGAAATGAGCGTGTTCAAGTTCCCGAATCAAGGCGACATCCAGTTCCAGTGTAAGATCTCGCTGTGTGACATGGAAAGCAGCTCTGCCTGCACAAAACTGATTGTAAGTCGCTAAAGATGCTCTCAGCTTGACTGAAAAATTATGTTGACACCGTTCAGCCCGTTATAGGCACAATAATAATTGAAATAAGCAGAATAAACTGCTAATACTGCAAAGATACTATTGCCATATATAGGGTGTCTTAGAAATAACCTGCCACCCCCTGTTAGGTTACTTCTGAGACACCCTGTATACATACCTGTAACAGAGGTCCGAGGCCAGGGGGGTCTGGACCTTCTCGGGGGGGGGGGAGGTACGGTACTTTCGTGTAGGGTTTTCGGCGCGTATTCAAAAAAAACGCCACAAAAACGCGAAAATGTTTTCTGGACTTTCTCGGGGGGGGGGGGTGACTCCCCTGGACCCCCCCTGGTTACAGGTATGCCTGTATGTATATTAGGGCGCAATTATTGGTGATCATTGTTATCGTACGGTTAACTATTTTGGTGCCCTTTGCTACTACACCTTTTCAGCCTCCTAAATGCGGTGATAAACGAATGCAGCGATCAGCCGTACCTACCAAGACGGGCTTTGCCGTCACCCTGGAAGTGAACACGAAGATGTTAAACGTTCTCGAGAACGAGAGAATGAATCCGATCGTACCCGCCAAGTTCTGTGATATCCGCCTTCGGCGATAGCATAATTGACGCGTATGTTTTAATTGATCAGTCATTCCTCTGTTCAGTTTTTGATTGTTGTCTTTGATTTATCCGACAGCGCTACTTCTACTGTACGTTCGAATACGGGCCGTTCATCCCTCTGTTCAGTGTATCGTGTTTCATATCTACGTTATTTTTCTCAATGTTTCGTTTCGATTTCGCCAACTCCCTTTATCAATCACTGACGCTGCGCCATCACGCTGCGTAAATGTTTCATCGTCTAATATTCCCATTGAGATATACGAAAGAAAAAGACGCTTTTCATATTATGTGCGTGCGCATTATTTATTGGCATTCAGTCTAGGACAGACAAAGACGATATGTTTCCAGTACTTTCGAAAACATAGAGCACTTATTATAACCGAAAAATTCGAATGCATGTGAAACGGTAATCAGTGATGCGACAAACATGAGTTCAACATCGATACTCATTAAGCATAATCAAAAAAGAATGCAAGACCAAAACGAGAGCATAGACTGATAACGATTATATGTGAACAACTGGGCAGTAATGTGTCAAATTTATTGCTAACAGACTTCGTGGTATTGTTGTTAATCGCTTCTACCTTCGTTTCTCTTTGAGAGACTTGAGGCAAGAAATTTCTGTGACTTACAATTCGTCTTCAAACAATTTTAACTTATATCAGACGAATAAATTTAACTAAATAACGAAGACAAATGGTCTACCGTGTCCAAACACCCAAAGTACAACATTTAGCATGTTCAGACTTTAAAAACAACTGTTTTGAATGAGCGTCACAGACGGGATAAGACGAGAGTAATTGAGTACGAAGCGGTCGTATACTACGTTCGCTTCGCGGCATAGATAAACGAATTTGCTTGTCTTTTCCTGTGAACACACTTTGTTTAACACATATTAGTTAAATTTTGTCGCAGATTGATTCGACAAAACAAATTCATTGCTTAACAGTTCAAATGCAACCAACAATTTTAACAACAACAAACTTATCGTTTGGCAAGTTCAAATGCAACTAATAAGTTCGGCATGAAGAAGTCTCTGCTAAACAATTTAAAATGGTAACCAACAATTTCAACAACAAGGTTATTGCTTAGCAAATTAAAATGCAAACAAGTTCTTCATCAATAAAAAGTCTATCGCTCGACAAGTGCACGTGCAACCAAAAACTTTATTGCTTGGCGAAGGCAAACCAAATCGCGAAAGCAATTGTGAGAAACACCGAGCCAGACAGATCTCCAAGAGCAGTTAGCAGCGGAATCGTGCTACTGTCTGGGTCTATTTTTATTCGCCACATTAGGCGCACCAGCCACTGACAAACAAACAAAAGGAAAAACAGCTGAAATAAAATAAATTTATTGAATAAATATGAAAAGAAACACTGAAAGAATAAATAATAATAAAGGAAGTAACATTGTATAATAAAATGCAAGTTTAATTTTAGACTCGAATGAAATTTTCTGGTTTTAGACAGGCCAATTTTTGATCAGTATATATGATCTATTAGCACGTTAACGACCGTAGCTGTTAAGCCATTACAAATACTACGCTTAGTATGTAAATTTCACAGAGATTTATCATCGTGAGATCAACGGGAGGTCAAGCTCAATTTACTGAAACGTTTACAGTAACTAAGTTAGTCAACTTAGTTGCAGCACTACCATAAGATTCGATTTCTCGAAGAACTCTTTCTAGAATCTATGGATTATTTTTCTGCTTTAAAAACTTAAAGAAAAGGTTTTCTTACCTCATGAATGGACTGGATCAGGGTTGGATATTTTTATAAGGAATCCATACGATAGCAAATTTACAAATAGAAATCGGTGAAACCCAACCCTAGCTAATCATCAACTGCGCGACCGGCAGAAACAAAAAGCCCAAACCGAGCCCAGCGCAGATCATTGTTTTATGTTATTTGATTTGCTTGTTTTGCAAGTTTGGCATTCTGTTCTGAAAAGGTGTACAAGCGCCGTAACTAGCTATAAAAGATTTAAAACTAACTGACCTGACTTACGGCAACCAGTATGTAAGCGATGAAGAACCACACCGGAATGCTGCCAATATCACAGTTCATGATAAAGTAGATGATAAAAAAGAATAACAGTTGACCGGGCACAACCATTAGTAAAAGAATGCGAGCGGTTTTTGAATCGATGTCTGAAAAATCAAGAACAACTGAATCAATTAGTCTTTCGCGATGCCAATGTTTTTATTCCTGTACAAACGTAAATTAATGCCCTGTCATCGATAAGAAATCGCGTTTATAAGAGAGTTGTCAATTTTCAGTTGGCTGTATTTGTTGTGTGCCTAAATGCTATTTGCAAATACCAAATGACTACATCGTATGCTTAAGTGCTAGGCTCATGAATGAAAATTAGGACGCTGAAAATTTTGGAATAAATATATTTCGGTGGTACTCATGCGAACGCAAAAAATTTTCAATGCAAACGTAAGAAAAATAAGCCATTACAAATTATGCGTTCTTATTGACGCATTGTTTTTCTTTCCCGATTGTGCAAATTGATTTTTCACTGCTCCCTTACTACAGTATTCACCTGACTTGTTTGGGTGTGGAAGAGTCTACATCAATAGCTTAATTGATCAGGTGATTTTCACCTACAGTACCTTTACTGAAAAAGGCGCGTTTGACGTTGATGAAGCTCAACAGACTTCCAGTGCCGGGAAGCTGACCAATTACGGACGTTTGATGAAGCGACGTGGCAAGTCGACTGGCTTGCACGGATACTAAGTTGCCACCGATACCTACAAAATAAAAACGTTATTCCACAAGTAATTGCCGAATATAATACTGTTCCAATTAGTCCCCTCTAAATCAAAAAGATGATAAGCGCATCGGCTCGCGTCAGTCTTTTTCATCTGCCATTGAATAGCAATGATACGCGTGTGATTAGTTTTAAGTAATCTTAAAAGATTCTCATCTAATTTACCTTGAAGACCTATCAAATGACACGAATGAAACAAAGACTGGCGCGAGCAGACGCGTCTACTTCGTGAGTGTACGTGCGGGACTACTGTACGACCAGCTGTTCATATTACTCAATCACCTTACGAAACACTAAATAAGAAACGTTTTGATTTTTTCAGAAAACTCGTAAAGCAGAAAATATTTAGAAAATAATATTCGAAAAATCAGAAACAAGTGATGCAAAAAAATTGTGTGCAAGCAAAGCATCATTTGATATTTTCCTCGAAGACTAACTTCGAAAGACAACGTGTCGCACAATTAGGGATTTTCGGTCAGAAACTAGAATACAATATCGACTAATCAACGCAATTTCAATGATCCCCATGCCCTCACCGTTAATAATTGGTTGAAAGGCAGCAATAGCGGTGTTCTGATATCGTCCAATGGACATCTCGAAAACTCGTCCAGCGGCACTGAAATTAAGGGCTCATTAGTCCCGTTACCTCTTTTGAGGATCGTACCATTAGAGACAGTCGTATTATTAACATAAATACGGTATTCTGTGTATTACATTACGAGAAGAGAAAATGACGCCTTCTTACGTGCTAATAATCATTGCCAAAACCACCGGCCACAGGCCATGCTTAAGTACGTTCAGAGTAGCTTTATCTTGACAAGCTCGCCATATGTACAGCGGCGAGATCAGGAAAAATCCGGCGATTACGACGACAGGCAGCCATGGCATGCCTGTTTGCGTGTTCATAAAAATCGTACCAAAGACCGCTAAGAAGCAGAGCGAAGCAAGGTCGCCAAGAGAACCTGAAGAGAAAAAAGAATCAGTCTTTCTATCAAAAGTATCAAAAGAAACTATCTCTTTCCGCGATGCTTGGCAGGGTAAAATAGGGAAAATGGCCTAAATACAATGTACCCACACCAATTATCAGCTTTTATGAAGCCAAAGCTATGGCAATACTCTAGCAAATTATTTCTTGCGCAGAGCATCAGATTTAGTTTATTCTCAAGGACGAACTCTCTAGTATTTGGAATATTTTCAAGCTTTCTGCTTCATGGCCGCGGAGAATATGTCTGATCTAGCTTTTAAAGGAACGTCAGAATAAAATTCTTAGGTATTGAAAATAATTAAAATCACCGGCGAACGGCGTAGTTATGTTGTCTGGATTAATGCCGAAGAACTGCGATACCACCACTACTGTCCACATGAGAATATCCAGCACAATGGATGTAAGAGATCCAGTTGTTACAGCAGTTGCGGATAAAATTAGCGCTCTACCAGCGGTGGTCTGAAATAGACCGAAGTTATATATTGCACAATTATACTGCTTGTGGACCTGGAGACTAGGAATTAACCCCCAATCTGAGAAAGACCTGAATCCCCCTGAAAATCGGCCGAAAATTTAAAATATCAGGGAAAAACTGGCGGGTATTGGCGGGTATTTGAACTTGGTTACGTTAGTAGACGAAATAGTGCAATGAAAAACTTATACCAAAAGATATTGGACAGCATAACTTTGAAATATTTTTGCGTTTAGTGCTGAAATGTATTATTTATATAGTTGAAACTATAGTCACGCAATACGTACTGTATATACGCAATGTTTTTGAAAATTATTGAAAATAGCTTACCCCTTTTCCTTCCATAAGTTGTAAGGCGATTGCAACCAGCGACGCCAGAAATGAGAGATAAATGGCCAGCGTTTGATTTAGAGCCATATTCGTTAAAAGCAACGTAACCCTTTTCTTTCTTGTGTCCATCTTCCCCAGATGTGTCTGAAAAGGGCTAATATTATTAACTTTGCGTTTAAAAACAATAGCTTGACACTATCGGTAGGCATTTTCTGCTGTTTACGTCGGTATTCAATATACTGAATGTGGTAAGTGAAATATTCTTATTTTTGATAGTAGGCATAATGATAAGGGTATATGGGGCTACTCATCAAACTTTCAGGCTAATCGCACCCCTTCCGGACAGGGGATACCCACCAGAATTGGGCAAGTATCCGTCGGCTGGTGAGGTGGACGCATCCATCACTAACAATGCAAAATTTTTGATACATGTTGAGTACCACAAGCAAAAACTTGCATACAGCTGCCGAAAAAGCTTCCTCATGTTCTTGAGGTACGGTACTTTCATGTCGAGATTTCGGCGCGTATTCAAAAAACACCAAAAAATTTTTCGCCACGTCATGGCAAAAAAGTTTTTTGTCTTTTTTGGCCTAAACACAATGTACCAACACCAATTATCGCTTTTATGAAGCCCAAGCTTTGGCAATACTCCAGCAAATTATTTCCGCAAATTTCTCCAGCAGCGAAAATGTTTTTTTTTCGACGCGGTGGGGAGTAGGCCAGGTAGTTTAGGGGGTCGGAACCCTGGCCGGAGGGGGGAGTGACCCCTGGACCCCCTGGTTACTGATATGATTCCACCCCCTTCTCAGTGCCGACGCCTACTTTGGTTCCAGGTACCAATTGAAAATCTTTAACTATATACCTGTGTGGACAGTCGCGATCCGAGCGTCATTTCCAAGTTTCCTTTCATCCCCAACAAAGGCGTCACTATCACGTTCATCTCGGGCATGAACGTGAACAGCGCCCAGTCCTGCATAGTGTCCAGAAGCAGACCCGCTCCGACCGAGCCGCAGCCGGCCATCAGAAATGGAAAACTCGCCTAAAGTAAAAACCATATTTGTTTCAGACATGTAAAGCGAGCTGAGTGCTCGAAATAGGCGCGCAGTCAGAAAAACAAAACCGTAGGGCAATATTGATATGAAGGATGATTAGTTGCCCTTTGTAAATGGGAAATTATCGTTTTTTTTAGCATTCCGAAAACAGATGAGAGGGTGGAAATCTAAGAACTGTACAGAAATGCCCTATATGTTACCTGACGAACAAAGGTGGACGATTTTTCTATTTCATGATGTCGCTCTTCAACTGCTTGCTGCTGATGTTGAATACGAAAGACAGTTGTTTCCGATACTACTAGAGTTTCTCAAAAATAAGCCTCCAAAAGTAAGGTCCGGGCTTGTTTTCGAGAACTGCGATTATTCTATCTTCAACTGAAGGTAGGCAATAAGCCAATGTGCTTATTTTTAGAAAGAAATATTGCAAAAGCGCCTTTTTGTGTTTAACATACTGATGTATTTGAATACCGTTTGGCAGCAACATTCTGGGAAGAATTGATGAAATTATTTTCTTCATTTCAACAGTTACTGGGATAAATTCGTCAAACTTTAGTAAAATTGAAATTACTTTTAAAAAAAATCTCTTCCAGTGTTTCTACCGAGTCCCTTTTTTGCGAGAGAAAGTTACGGAAACAAAAATTTTATCTGCTGATTTTATATGTAATACTTCGAAAAATAAGTCCAAAGGAGTAATCCATAAATTAAGTTACGCTATTAATTGCCTTTTTCGACACCCACTCCATCATGCGTCCGTGATGCGACAGGCGACCCCGGCGATCTCCCTTCTTTGGCTACGCACAGCCGTGACGTCATACGGCATCCCTCTGTCACAGGCCTTCTTAGACACCGCTACCGCTCCCTTCCAAGGCGTGAGGCAATTTACGAATGGTCCAAAGTTTATTGTCGTGAAGGCTGTTAGGCTTATTATTGAGGAAACCCGGTAGACTCTTGCTACTGTTCGTCGAGAGGAGATTAGCGCTTGAATGAGTGGTCCACGCGAGTCTTCTGTTGGAGGTCCCCAAGTCTGCGTCTTCGATTTGAGCCATTTTCTTGTATTCGTTCAACTTTTGAAGTGTCGACTACATCTCGTCCATCACGTCGCTCTCGTCGGTTGGAGTACGTTTTCAAAGCAAAGGTTTTGAATGTCCCATTGTGCTGAAATTAAAAGTGACTAAATGTGATCAATATATTTTGTCTCCAATACTAGTCTTGCTACTCTCAATCTAAAAGAATAACGAGCGACTTGATCACCCCATCAACGCACAAAAAACTTCAATAAGGTAAGAAAATATTTGTCTTAATATGGTCTATCGTCTCGGGACTCGAAACCTATTACTGTTAAGAATAAATTCTTTTGAGATCCTGCACAACACTTTAGACGCTCGCCTTCACCATATTAAGTCCATCTCACACCCAATGTTGCGTTTTGGAGATAATGAAAACATTTCGCTATAACTTGCTTGCGTCTGATTCAACGGCAAGCGGTTCAATTATATTCGATCACCTTGATATTTCAATCACGCGAAGTATTTTGAATTTTTTCCCTAATTTTTCATATTTATTGTCCTGTTGAAGTTAAAACTGCCCGTTCTATTAGCTACGATACAGATCATGCATCTATGTTAATATACCCTGCGTTCTGAAACAACATTCTAAAAATATCCTGTGGACTCTTTAAAAGCTTGTGCTCCTAAATTCGAGAAGAAAGGCACTTTCCATCAGATAATAAGGTTTTCCCACTTTTACGCTGACGCACAAAAGTTACTATGACGCTTTGAAACCTCGTTTTAAGTATTAAACGCCAACAACTCCGCATCAACCTTGAAGTGGCTAAACAGAGAAAGCCGTTTGTTCGTGCGAGGCTTCCCTATTTATGACCAAACAAGTGACAGGTAGAGACGTCCCGCCGCAGCTAAATGCCGCGAGACAATCTTTGACTATCTAAAACGCGCTAATTGCTGTCTGCGATGATATTCATCCCTTAATCAGATCACGCGCAAATAAATTGCTTGAAAATTGGCTAGCCGCTGGGATTGCCAGATGGCAGTTGGCACTACCTGTCGCTTCTAAATTTACACTTAACGTGACAAGCACTGCCGCAAGCTCGTCTGAGATTAGTCACGTTCCAAATTAAGTTGTTTACTAAATTTAAATTACGAAAACATACTTCTAAACTTGAACTATAATATTTGAACTCAAGACAAGGTCAATCTGAGGTTTGCCGCGCGTCAAATAAAGTTATTTACTTTCAAGCTTAAACGACGAAAATATACTTCGGAGTTCAAACTAAAAAAGTTGCGATACATTACTCTATCATTTCGTAGCACCATTTCTTGAGGCATCTGTGGTTTAAATTTCATCGCAATCAAATTAGTTTTGGCGAATATTTAACCCCTTTAAAATGTATACGTTTTCTTGAGCTACCTTTATACTAAATAAATGCATATCGCTCTTAGTGGTGCATGTTTTCAATTATCTCTTTTTAGTTAGCGGTCTTAGTTAACTCTTCAGGATATTATAAATGTACTTGGCTGTTTGTCGTCAGATGGAGCTAACTTTGCCTCGACGCTGTCATCGCCCACCTTTAATATTTACAAACGCAATCGCCGCCGACCGCTTCGATACTGACTCAATTATCAAGTAAAGGAACCATGAAGAACTGCCTTCCGATATTTCTGGTGGACGAATCAAAAAACAAAGTCTGAGATATGGTGGCGTTTGATGAATGAAAGATTGCAAAGAGGACCTGTTTTGAAACGGCCAACCGTGACTGCCGGAGTAAAATGAACGGAAGTGACACGCTGCAGTTTGGTTCATGGCTTTTAGTTCGCATCATAATGGTGAGATTATTTCCCATTTACGTATTCGATTGCTATTTACCACTCTTAATGTACCCGCTTTTAAAACGTGTGTTTACGAATGAGTAGAATAAAGAACAAATACCGTTGCTATCTGCTGGGGCCTATTTCATAAAACTGTTGAGAATTGAGAAATTGAGTTTGCGAAGACGCGAAGAATTGAGACTCACTTGAATTTCTTTACCTGAATCTCAATTCTTCATGTGCTAAAGAAAACTCAATTTCTCAATTCTCAATTCTCAACAGTTTTATCAATTTTATGAAACAGGCCCCAGATCGTTGATTTCTAAGATCCAATTTGTTTAGATGCATTCATAGCAGTGGCGGTACTAAACCCGACCAACTGGGGAGTTTCAAATATTGTAAGGGGACCCTTACCTATGACCAGAACCGGGACGTACGCTCCCTACGTCCCCTAGTACCGCCACTGATTCGCAGGAAAAAAATACCATACAATTCAGCAAGAGAGAGTATCCTAAACTATAGAAATTCGTAATCGACGAAAATGTTCTTTGTGATCTAATATTCATAATAGTTTTCTACCAGCAGTTTTCAAGTTTTCTGAAAGCATTTCGGGGCTTTTGTGTAGTAGCCACTGCATACGCGTCGCGAAAGAAGAGAAATAAATCGAATTAGTCTAAGCTATGTTCTTCAGAGTCCAGATCTTGCTAATCAAAGAAAAAATATCGTATTGTATAATATTACACCGTTCATTTCTCGAGTAAAATTTGTGGTATCTTCTGGTTCCGTCTTCATCATGCGATTATTTATAGTGATGCCATGGTGTTGTTTTGACATCGTGTTCTATTCGTTCCCAGGAAACGCACTGGTGCCTACGGACGTCAGCGGGAGTGTCACAATGTCACGATGACGTTTGGTTGCGAAACGCAGTTTTGTACTCTCATCCGGCGAACGATTACGAATATCCGGCCGGTTGCTCGCCAAATCAATGCACGTTTTTCCAAAGATAGAACACAAATAACCTATTCTGCTGTGGAAAGAATCAGTCGCCACAGTTTCGCATATTTCGGTTCGCTACCCTCCATCCAATTGCTCTCCAAATCTTTCAGTCTATCGCCAACTATTCCATTGAACTTGAAATCGTTCTGATGAATCAACCGTACCGTAAAAGTAGCGAAAGTGGCTAAAGTATGTCATTATTTTGAGCTACATCAGTTAAATAAATATATATATTTATAGATTAAATCGACCGCAAGTGACTCAGCCCCCAGAGCATTATTAAAGCTGTTCCATTCAAAGATAATAACGCTGATGCTCGTTAAGGCTAGCGAGTTTCTCGAAGGTAATCTCGCCAACAATAACCGTGGTGGGATTAAAGAAAAATATTTAATTCGGCACGTAAGTCTGGGGTTGCATAACCCACGAGACGTTCTTGAGTTCCGGCTTGAACGAGGTCAAATCTTCAGTCGGAAGGCAAACAGAAAGGTCTATTACTTTTCTAGAGCACTGCTGCTTCATTGTTAATAGGCAAACAAGATCTATGGCTTTGTATACTTAGCATCCGGTCGCGAGCAATTGAGCAAAGCCGTGAACCGAAAATCACCCAGTGCGCGTCGGTTATTTGTACTTTGTTCAAAGACAAGCCCACGCGATTGCTCTGTATAAATTACGGAATCAAAAATTGGTCGACATTATCTTGCAAAAACGCGGGCAGAGACTGAATCAGAATTTATTCATCTAGGTTTATCCAGTGCGAAGCGAAGAATCTAAAGATGAGGGAGGGGTGTCAATATATTGAATACCGACAAATTTGCTCCAGCTTTAGCCTGAAAGAGGTGAAAATTAAAGCGCTACTGGGGGAATACGTATACTTATAGTTTTAAAAAATGACTTTATATCCCGTAATTGCGCATATTTAGAACGCACTCATGATACAGTACTCCCCTCAGGCAATCGAGTATAAACCGGGTATACGTATTCCTTATGGAAAGTCGGTTCCAATGGTAGAAGCTAGCAGCCGCCTACAGGGTGTATGTGATAAGGAGTTTAGCAAAGAGAGTGCAAAGGGGTAATTTTTTAATAACTAATAGGTACTAATAGACTTTCAATCAGCCCTACGGCAACCACTGATAACCTTGAAGAATGATAATTGCTAAAAGTCATCTAAGGTCGCCAGTTAAGAGAGCACGTCAACTTTTTGTTGCCGGTGCTAGAAGTCTTTGATTACTTAGGCCGCAGGCTAGCCTTTCCACCGAAACGGTGTTCTCACAGGCTTCGACAGCAGGAAAATATACAACGCATTCGTTATTGTAAAGCAATGAGGAATTATATGAACAAAGATTATGCTTTCGATTCAGAGCTGATAGGTGAAAAAAGGAAAATGGGATACCGTATTTACTGTAATAGTACGACCCATGAAGATTATGTTCGAAAAACGCTGAAAAAATTTAACGAAGCAGTAAAAATGAGAACTCATTTTTTTCGAAAAATTAGTTCTCACTTCTACTTCAATGTTCCTTCAATGCTTCAGCATCCGCCCGCTACTAAATATCGCTTAGAGATTTTTTAGTGCTTCTCCAAACTAAGATACAGGGGGTCGTACTAATAGAATATGTGCGGTATGCATAGAAGGGAAGGTTTATAGTAGGTTCATTACTATGACGATTTTGATCAATCGTTGCTTTCAGTCGCGATGAATCACAGTAAAAACTGTTGATTAGTGAATCTATTTTGATCTGGTTTCCCAATTTACTTTTCACAAAGGTCCCGTTTACCATTTATTTTATTAATCGCCCTGATAATAATGCGCTTTATTGAACTTATTCGTATTCAGACCTGGCTGCGATACGTTCGGGGACCATCGAGGCAAATCGTTGCCTCTACAGGTAAGCACATAAATTTCACCCGTTGATGCAATTATTGCACTTTAAGAAATAGTCGCACAAGCAGAGATAGTGACCAGGGAGGTACAGTTTACCGAGAGTTAAATGGATAAGCGTGCAGTGTAAACGGTTATGTACCAACTCTTGGCAAAGAGTACCCCTTGTGCTATTATTTGTCATCACACTATGCTGATGCATATGAGGGCCCTCATTTGAGATTTTGACGCAACGGCTCGAAGAAAAACATTAGGTTCTTGTCGCCGTTCTCAAATTTACCCATTAACCAATGCCATTTTTAATACGACTCTATCGCTTTCACCGCAATGAATAACATATTTAACATATTTTGAGATGCTGTGTTTATCGAAGCAACTTCATGTGTTACTTGTTTAACATTTTTTCAGGATTTTCAAGATTCGAATGCCAAATCTTCAAGGCGGCAGCAGGAATTCGACATACAAAAGTAAGCGGTGAACATACAGTGGAGTGCAAAAAAAATTGCCGCCAAAGTTTTGCGAATTTTTAGAGCGTAAGCGTTGCATTTCTAAACGATTATATTCACGTATATCCCACACACTATTCTTTGCATATTCAATAGTCATTAACTGATTCGGTCTCCCTCTGAATCAATAATAGCCAAATATTGAACTTTTGCCCTTGCGATTAAACGACTTATAATTGATAAGTCAATTTTTTGCCACTCTTCACGTGGAAATTGCCTCAATTCATTGAGATTTTTTGGAATCTGTTTCTCCATTTGTCGCTTAAGAAGCGATCACTAAGTTTTCAACAGGACTCATGTCCGGACTATTTGGTGGTCAGGCGATTGTTTCAGGTGCACGCAGTTCTAAAAATTGCTTGCTATTCTAGTTTTTCCTTTAGATCATTATCTTCCTGAAACTACCACCGTTGTCAAAAATGGCTTTTTGTACCACGAAGGCTATTTTCTTGATGAATCCGAACACAGTAGGGGTAATTCATAATTCTTTTTGCCTGTATGGGACGGTACTGGTTCTTTGATGCTAAAGGCTCTACAGACTATGATTTACTGTTAGATTTTCGGAATTGTCTTGAGCATTCTTAGTTCAATCTTGAATTATATTTCTGAGCAGTTTATATGGTATTTCATCAGAGAATATCATCTGGTTCCAATCGTGCTCTTTCTGCTGAATGGTCCACTGCATCCACCTTTCCTTTTGATTTTGGGCCCATATTGACTTTTTTGGGAGTAATGTGCTCTTGAAACCAAATCGAGCAAGGTGGCGCTGCACCGCCTATTTCGTCACATGCTGACCTCTGTACTTTCGCAATTTCGCGGCAAAGTATGCCACCATTGTCTTGCTACCACTTTGAATCCACTGACCAATCTCAAAACTCTCTGAGCGTGTGATCGAATGAGATCGACTATTACCGTCCCGATGCTCCATGCCGCCTATTTCCCGGATCTTTGCCATATTATTCT
Organism: Plectus exinocaudatus; assembly: GCA_034698105.1. Taxonomy (NCBI): domain Eukaryota; kingdom Metazoa; phylum Nematoda; class Chromadorea; order Plectida; family Plectidae; genus Plectus; species Plectus exinocaudatus. Next base: position 13,879 of record JAQGAX010000615.1, read on the forward strand.
CACAGTACGGATGGTGATTTTCGCAATGCGGGGGATTTCAATAGCATAACGGTAGTCCTGATTCTGATAATATAAGATGACTTATCGATTCGTTGGCCAACAGTTAACGTTCACATGATGAAATATATTTTTGGCAGATTTAACACTTATGGGTAAATGTCATCTTCAGTGGTATATATAGCCTATGCTTTACCTTCCATAAACTTTTTGAACTATCATTCTCAAAACTTCGAGAGATATAGATCTAAGAAGTTCCTGTGTCTACGGCAATTTTTTTTGCACTCCACTGTATATAATGCTCGTTGCTTAGCTATTGGTTAGATATGCCACTAATTTCTTCGCAAGTTAATCATTCAAATTACTCAAACTAGCGAACTTAGCGACACTTCGCCATTTTTCCGTGATCCGGCTGACTTTCAATCACATTTGCGAATATCTGAATCAGAAGCTCTCGAAGGCAAAATTTTCAATGTATTCGATGAAAAGCAAATAAAAGATTAGGATCAAATTTGTTAATTGATGCATTAACCGATTCAGTATTCGTCTTTGATAACAAAGAACATATCAAGTCTTACTGTTGGAAGCAAGGTCGGTGCAACTCCGATTCATTCGAGCGCACTGATCCTCCATCAATCGATTCGTGTAGTACTGCATGATGGTATTTGAAAAAGCAACTTGCGGAAGAAAAATCGTCATTATTTCTGAGATGTTTCTTTCGGTCGCCAGAAGCTGACTTTGTCCGTCTTGAAACGACAGAGCGATCATTGCTTCCATTCCACAAGTAGGAAGAAGTCCTGAAATTAGCTTCATGACGAATATTAAACCAATCCGTTCCTAGAGGTGGGAGTACCTACCCCTGTACAAAACATGTCTTGTACATGCTCCCTGAATTGTCAAGGGTAACTATTGGTTGGCATGGGTCATCGTTTGGAAGATATTTCCATACTTTCTGGGTCTGTAACTTACAGCCCTATCGAATTATTTTTAGGGTTTCGAGAGTCCGGCAGAATTCAGTTCAGAGCAGTGTTAAGGTATACGGTAACCCGATGTCGTAAAATCTGTAAAAATAGACTCATATCGAAAATTCTTAGGGTACTCAGAGAAATAGGCGCAGCCTCAGAAACCAAAGATTGGAGAGGAAATCCAAAGATGGGAAATTCAAAATTTACTTCGCAATTTTGGAGGGAAATACTTTTCCTCGTCCGCCCTTGCGCTCCACCTGCACAGAAAGATTATGAGTATGCATACCAAGCGCCAGATTAATGATGACGATCTTTGCCAGTCCACTTGT
>JAQGAX010000616.1:0-15164 GCA_034698105.1 Plectus exinocaudatus
ATAATCGATTCGCTGCTGCGCGGTTCCCCCTGTTAACGCTTCTCTTAATTACGCTAATTGCTTGCGCAGTGCAGCGAGCCAAACTTTGCTCACGACGCGCCATTTCGAACGTGTCAAAAAGCGTCTTAGCACATCGATGTGTCCTAAAGCTCTAGTTGGCTGCGTAACTCCGCCTGATTTCTTCATGTTACAATTAGCGCAATTTATTGATATGCAGTTGTAAATTTTACTCATGTTGTTTTGTGGCAATTTCGAATCGACGAAAAAGCGTCTTAGTACATTTCCGAACGTGATACCACGCCGCTACGCGGCGTGGAAAAATTATGCATATCGAGAACTATTTCTTTCCCTTATAATATAAAAACTTTTGCCATCCAGATTTTCTTAAAATACCCCGTGCTGTCTTTTGTTCGAAGGTCAGTTCTCAACCCTTAACTATACAGGACCCCTTAACCAGACATGGGCACCGGTTTGGGCTTGAGGGGGTTATAGTAGATTGTCTGTGTGGGTTATGTAACCCCAAACAGGATGACGAAGGGGCTTGGGTACCTTAGTATAGCAAAACAATTTTCGCTCCGTCTTGGCGACCATTTTCTAACAATATATTGCTTAATTGCCAGGCCAATTTTGACCTTCAAAAAACATTGTACTCTTATCTTTTCATTGAAAATTTTCTCATAACCCCAACCGATTTTTCCAAATCTTATCGAACCCCCCCCCCCCCCACGATCCTACCTGCCCTTAGCCCTCGGACGTCTGGAGATCATCCGGGGCCGTGTCTTAGTCTCCCTCTGCGCATCCCATTGCAAATACCGGTGGCTATATCTGTGACTGGTGGTGCACCAGATCAAAGGTAATTGGGTGTCCTCAGAAAAGACAACCAATTTAGGCTGGGAGTATTGCCAGTCTGTTAAAAAGAAGAAATGTTCCCTCACCAGAGGTGGGCACGTGTTTTTCGCAAGTTGTATTCCCTCAGCGCACAAAAATACATAAAAAAAACGATTCATTTGAAATCGTTGAATTAGAAATCAGCGAAACAACCTATATCGATCAGCTAAAAGTTTGCTACAAACTGCCATTTAGTGAATTAATGAATATTAATGATTTTCTGTTGATTAGTTTTTACGGCAACTTATCAAATATTTTCCCAGAAAGCGGTCTAATATCGATTATCGATTGGACACAGGTATACGTTGATTTTCTTGGCAGAGATTTTACTGTGGATAGCGGAAATATTGTTCCAAACGCTGGCACATATTTATTTGACTCTACGCTTGATGCACAAGACTATGAAATCAGGCGCGTAGTTAGTAGAATCAAAAAAGGGGACTGTATCGCGCCGGGCGTTTAGGCGATAACATTATGCTTTTGCCCCGTTGTTAATGACACATCATAATACAAACCATTTGATGCGAAAATCCTGATTCAAAGGAGGGCGCTTGTATTTCTTGACCATAGCTCTGCTACGTTAAACTACATTCGAGAAACATAAAACGTCGAAGCTTTACGAAACAATCAAACGTAGATGACGTGCTTGAACTTCTTTACAGCGGAGAAAACTTACATTTAAAAATATAATTTTTTAAAGTAAATATTAAAATAAAATTTATTACTCTGACTAGGTACAAATATTGTACAAATACATTGTACAAATACAAATATCACATATATTGTACAAATGTTTGACGTGAATTGCGAAAAAATTTTAGTAAATTCGGGCTTTTTTCTCGATGCCGGGTATCCAGCCTAGCCGAAGACTCCGTCCCGGTAACATACCTGTAACGTCTGTCAGCGGTCAGGGGGGGGGTTGAACCTTCCAAAAAAAGGGAAGTATGGTACTTTTGTGTTGGGATTTTGCCACGAAATTTAAAATTTTTCGTATCCGCTACGTGGCGATCCAGTCGGGAGGAAGTAGATCCCCCTTGGGTGTCTGATCCGGATTATGGCGTGAGGGGTTATATAACCCCCTAACGGGTCCAATAGGATTTGGAAAAATGGGTTGGGAGCAGTCCTGAGCGATGGAGGGGTTGCGCAACCCCCAAAACTCCAAAATTGCAACCCTCCCCAGCCGCCAGATCGTGCCCACCTCTGGTTGGGGGCATACATGTAAGTGGGGGGAAGTTGTTTCAGCTCTCTCAGTTTCGGCCGAAGGCCGAAAAAAAACCTGGACCCCCCCCCCCCAACTTTCGCCACCTGTTACATGTATGGTTGGGGGTTATGAGAAATTTTTAATGAGAAAGGGGGAGTACAGTGTTTTTCGTAGGCCGAAAATTTGCCTGGCGACTGAGACCATTTTTTTCTAAACAGAGGTCACCGAGAAGAGGCGAAAAATTTTTTTACTGTAATAAGGTACCCAAGCCCTTGGCCTTCCTATTGGGCGGTTATATAACCCATGCAGACAGTCGATCATAACCCCCCACAAGCCCAAACCGGTGCCCATGTCAGGTCTGTTCCCTGACGCCACCCCGCCCCGCGCCACCCCACGCTCCCCTCTACTGCCCAGTTCTATAATTGAGTAGTCTAAGTACTTCATGAAAAAATGTTGTTTGCAAATTTGGCATTGTTCAGCTCTGCCAATGATTTGCCCCCTGTTAATTAACTACGCGCCTGATTCAAATAATATAGTGATACTAAAAATTACGAAAATTACGAGTTGCGTATCGCATATGTTTATAAAGCTTTGCCGACTGATAAGAGTGATATTCAAAAATGTTCAAAGGAAAAATAACGTGAAGTTTGCCAGCATGAATGCACGATTGCGGAAATTCAAAATACTTGTAACTGCAGTCCTGCCGGTTTTCCCAAAATTGCTTTTGCTGCCTCATATGAAAGCTTTTCATCAGGCCGTCAAATTAATGAATGCATATTAAGTCAATATGAAACATGTTTTACTTCTATCAATATTTCATTATTAACGGACTGTTTTGATGACTGTCCTCCTTTTTGCACTCACTATCAATTTGTTCAGAGTACTAATTTATTACTGTCGGAAAACATGACAAAATTTTTAAATTTAGCTGACGATTCCAAATTGTACTTGCTAATTCGATTTAAGTCATTTGCTTTCACCTTGGCAGAAGAAGTGGAGATTTATGGATTGAATGAATTTCTTGGTGAGCTAGGTAGCGCTCTCGGATTTTGGATCGGTTTGGATCTTCTCATTATCGTCGACTTATTCTACAAAGGCATTGGAATAGTGATTAGTCTTATGAAATCGTTCGCTTCTTCAAGAATCAAACAAATTGCACGCAACGAACAAACAACGAGGAAAGAAGGGACAAGAAAAAAACAAAAAAGCAGTAAGAAGAGGACAACTGAAGATAACACGGACAACAAAGAAGGAACCAGCAATGCACAAACAAGCAGGCAAAATATTTATTCAAAAAGGAAACAAAATGCAAAGCAAAGTCAAATTAAAGGTACGCGAGGAGTGTACAAAAATTACAGTCACCTTCATAAAAGCAAAAAAACTTCGTTTTTTTAAAAAAACCTGAAAAACCCACAGAAAGAAATTGAATTGCGCAGCTTTTGAATGTTGTTTTGCAAGTGTATTCACTGACGTATTTTCAAAACTATTTATTCAAGAAATATTCAAATCAGCAACCGTAGTTTGTAATGAAGGAGTTTCTTCATTTGGCTTGATCGTTGCGGGACCGTACTCTTTCCAACATTCATTATTGATTCTGTGTTCAAAAGTGAGCAGTATTTAGTATCAAGTGTTGTGTCTGCTTTTTTCTGTTCGCTGCAGGACCCTAAGCTCAATTTTCTGTTTCAACGATCAAAAAATTGTGACTATGGGGTTATTCATATATTACGTAATGCGATTTTTGACCTTTTTCAGATACCCCCTCCCGTGACGCATGCATAAAAAAGCGTCCGACCCCCCCCCCCTCCCTCGTTACGTAACGCAGGTTAGTGGCGAGCGATTGGCGCGACTGGTCAATATGATTGACAGGTCATCTCGCCGAGGTCTAAAACAATCAATTGGCAGTGTTACGTAACACAGAATCCGACACCCCCCCCTAAGCGTAACATATGCGTAACATGCCCTGTCAGACCCCCCTACCTTCGCGTTACGTAATAAATGAATGACCCCTATGACGTTCCGTATGCTGTGCTATAAGGTATCAATTGACGCGTTGACTTTTACAATATAGAGCAGCTTTATAAGCCGCTTCTCCTTTTCAATACGACTATACATTTGTTCAAATCTTTGCAATCAATTTGTAATATACATGTAAATCACAGATACACGAACTTTCGTCGTATTATTGGCAGCATCGAAATAACGCATTGAGTCTTCATGAATAACAGCCCCAAAAGGTAAAGTAAAGGCAAAGCACTAGCAAAATACTTCTCCAGAAAGCAAACAAAAGTCAAACACAGGCTAGGCGAGGTATGTACAGAAAATACAGTAACCTTCACAAAAGCAAGTAAACATCTCATCAAGTACAGAAATAAATTGAATTGTACAGTGTTTAATGTGTTGTCCAAATTTTGTATATATTCAGAAAAAATTGAAATCGTGCACTGAAGCTTGTAATGAAAAAGTTTCCTGATTTGGCTGGATCGTTACCAGCCATACTTTTTCCAACATTCATTATTGATTGTGTATTCGAACGTGATTCTATAAATTGCAACCGTCCCCAGCCGCCAATCCCTGTGCATTCTGAACACAGTAAACAAATTGGCGCGAGCTCACTCGACATTTATAGGACATATATGTTCAAATGAAAGCCACCGGCTCACATGCATGACTGCACTAGATTTGAATAATAGTCAATTAGCATCAAAATGAATACATTCTTTTCAATGCTTGCCAAACGTACTATACTGAAATTTATTCAGCGGGTCGAGTAATGACGCCAAGACGGCTAAAGCTTTAGAGATGCGCTTGAAAGGATATAGAAGCAAAACAAGTTCATTAGCTATTTTCAGAATTTGATTCAAGCGTAAATGTGAATATATGTCGTTTAGTATGAAACACAGTGCGTACCCTATTCCCTTTCCTTGTTCAGCTGGTCGAGTAATGAAGGCAAGACGATTGAAGCTTGCAAGATTCGCTCGAAAGTTTCCATGAACAAAAACAAGTTCATTAGCTATTCTGAGTATTTGGTTAAAGCAGAGATGTGCATATTTATAAATTAGGAGGAGACGTATTACTGCTTATCAAATATTGTACAAGGCTTTTGACTGTAATAAAGGTGGTTATTGCAAGAATTTTTGGTAGAGCATCTCTATTTAATTAACAAAGATGAGCATCAATCATGGAATAAAAAATTTATTGCAACCAATTTACACAAAAACTATAAGAAGCCACATTGAACAATTTCATATTGACCTTCGCGCTTTAAGAAAAGGCACATGGCGGTCGATCATATAGAAAGTCCTGAAGATAATGTTTTGGGCAATTATTTATTCTGCTGGAAGTTACTACACACTCTCCACATGTGGAAGTATAATTAAACAGTATGCTGGAAATCCAACGGAACTTATGATCATAAATAAGATCGATACGAACGTGGCATATGCACCCAATTTCACAATTTGTGTACAAGTTGATGCTGAAACGCTTTTTGAAACTCCGGACAACGCTCCTCATGATTCATCGACGCAGGTGCTTTGCTAAAAGGAAAACTGAGACATGGAGCAGGGCGTGAGGGTCCGGGGCTACCAGGCACGGCGCCAGGGGGACGGGGGAATCCCCCCGTCTTTTCGATTCCCCCCAACAATTGCGAAAATTTTGACATTTGTGAAGAAAATTTTGAGTTTTCCCCCCGTCCTTCGGATTTCACCCCCCCCCAACCTTCGATTTCTGGCGCCGCGCCTGGGGGCTACGTAGCCCTACCTGGGTATGTACTTCTCCCTTACGGCATTTCACCTCCTCCAGATATCAGAAATCGTAGGCTGAATAAGGAAAGTGCTTAGTAGTCTGTACCCTTGACGTGACTACAGGTGAACCGCGGACATGCCTATCCATCCAACTCCGAACCGTTGTTCATAATGAAGGAATTTCCCGAATTGGCTTGATCGTTGCGGGACTTATCCAACATTCATTATTGATTCTGTATTCGAAAGTGAGCAGTTTTTCGTATCACTTGTTGAGTCTGCTTTTTTCTGTTCGCTGCAGGACCAAATCTCGGTGTTCCGTTTCAACGATCAAAAAATTGTGACTATGACGTTCTGTATGCTGTGATGTAAGGTATAATTGACGTGTTGACTTTTACAATATAGAGCAGCTTAATAAAGCGCTTCTACTTTTCAATACGGCTACAAATTTGTTCAAATCTTTGCAATTAATTTCAAATTTAGGCCACATATACATTAACTTTCGACGTATTATTGGCTGCATCGAAATAACGTATTGAGTCTTCATGAGTAACAGCCCCGAAAGGCAAAGTGAGCTCTCTTTAGCTCTTTAGCTTTCAACGCCGACACGAACGCAATATTTTCGAATAAAATATATATTGTTGTTTGGAAGTACCTGGCTTTGATTTATGAAGGAGAAAGTTTACTTGAGTCTGATCATAATCCCTTTTCAAACTTTACAGATCAAAATGATGAAGAATTGATGTCGGCTTTGATGAACATACTCGTACCAAATATAATCTCATACAACATCTCAATGAACCAGTTAAAAGAAGTTTTTGATGGAAAATTGAAACAGAGTTATAAATCAAAAAAAACACAAATGAAATGACCTGTTTCATGTATTGCCCATCAATTGAGTCCGTAGAAAAATGGGGAACTTGTATAACATCAGCAAATATCACTTATTTAAGCACATATCAAATATGTTTTAAAATGAGTGGACTAAAGTCATCTATAGATAAATCAGGTGAAAATATTGAACCATTCATTTATGTGCTAGATGACCACGATAGTAAAATACTGAACAAAAATCTAATTATAACAATTGACTTCAATGACAACTATATACTATTAGGAGAAGAAAATAGCAATCGTGGCGATACTGTTGAGTTCACATTTGACACAAGCATTACTCTTGCGATAGATATATTAGCTGATGTCATCTACATGCCTAATGTGACTCGACAATGCTCCGGAAAAAAAACGCTCTTTGACTGTCGCAAAGAGTGCCGTGCTGCTCTTGGCTATGATTTACGAAGGCGAAAGATTACAGGAGTCTGACCGTAATCCTTTTTTGTACATTGAAGATCGAAATGGCAATGATTTGATGTCTACTCTGATGAATATACTTGTACCGAAAATAATCTTATACAACATCTCAATTAACCAGCTAAAACAAACTTTCGATGGAAAATTGAAGCAAGGTTACAAATCAAAACTTCGTACACGTCCAAAGACCTGTTTCATGATATACGAATCAGTTAAGGACAAATGGGGAACGTGTGTAACATCAAAAAATATAAATTATCTGAGCACAAACCAAATATGCTTCAAAATGGTTGAGCTAAAATCATATCAGGATGAATTAGGTATGATACAGAACCCATTCGTTACAATTTTAGATGACCATTACGATACAATACTAAAAATAAATCCAATTGTAACAATTGACTTCAATGACAATGATGAACCATCAGAATTGGATAATAGTAACCACGACAACTCCCGCCACGTTAGATTTGACACAAGTACTAGTCTAGCGGTGGCTATATTGGCCGATTACATCTACCTGCCAAATGTTACTCACCAATGTTCGAAAGAAAAAACTTTCTCAGACTGTCACAGAGAGTGCCGTGCTAAGCATATAAACGACATATGCGGCTGTAAACCAATGACAATATTTACTGTTGATCAAGAAAATGTGCCTACATGCACATTTGAAAAGTACCAAATATGTTTAAATTATATCGGTAATAACGACAGTGATTGTCGTGCTCAATGCATACCCAATTGCAACCGTTGGATATATGATAATGTTACGGCACATAAAGCTGCCAGTGGAAGATTCGACTTCACTTTTGGTTTAATATTTAAAACATTTGAATATGTGATATTGCAAGAAAGATTTGAATGGTCGTTTGAAGAATTTATTGGAGCTTTCGGTGGAGCGCTCGGTCTTTTTTTCGGGCTTGATTTTATCATTATAATTCGATTTCTCGTTCAACCCATAACTCTCTTGATTCGGAAGTGCCTCGTCCAACATATTAACATTCAAGGCATAGTTGTACCAGGAATAAGTGGCTGGGGATCTGAGTCACAGCAAACATGGGCGCTGAGGGGACTGGAGGATGCCCCCCCCCCTAAGAGCAGGGCCGTCCCATAGGTGAAGCTGACGAAACTGAAGTTTCGGGCGCCGAGCAAATGCTAGTAGTAAAGGGCGTCATCTGAAAAGTAGAGCCATAGTCAAACTTCTGGCGCCGCTCTTTGATTCAGTTTCATTGGAAGGCCCTGTCAAAGAGGCTCCATCCCTGAGGGGGTCGAAGTTTAGGTAGGGATGAAAATTTTTTATTGCAGAAGGGGGAGTACAGTGTTTTTGGTCGGCTGGAATTTGGCCACCATTTTTTAGGTCGCCAACTAATTTTTTAACCTCCATCCCCCTACGGGTTAACATTTTTTAGGGGATGATCCCCTCCCTAAATCTGGTCAGTAGTTAACGCCAGCACTCCAGGAAGCATTTGGATACTGTAGTACAGTATCGGGGTGCTTCCTGGGTGAGCCGCCGCTCTTGCAAGTTTGCATGTTTGGATACGGTATCTAGAGGTAACCAATACCTGTAGGTGGTCCTTTTCTACAGTATCTTACAGTATCTCCCATTAAGTGCTTTCTTTGTGTGTGTGGCGCGAGATTGAAACAACAATTTATTTTCAGCAGAAGTGCCGTATTCGAGACAACATTTTTTATTTGACTGGGATCGATAATACAATAAGACTGTCATAGTTATCCAGTTGTTCATAAATCCAACCTTTGGCAAGGTTTCGCATTTGTATGGCGACTGAATCTGCGACCAGACTAACGAGTCGCTGCCTGTCGTTCTCCATACAGTAGCGGACAAAATTCTGGACACTTTTGAAAAGAATTTTTCTTTTCGTTTTTCGTAAAGCAAAACTGTCGTCTCGTGAAAATCTTTTAATGCTATTTTGTAGCGCTTTTTCCGCTCTACAAGATGGTATCAAAGATGCGTCTTAATAATCAATCCACATGGATATAGAGCCACGGCAATAAAACGATTCAATTTTCTGCGCGACAAAAATCTGGACACTTTTTGGGTTTTTTCTTTTTTTGAGCTTTGTTGGCCACGAAATAAGTCGGCAACGCACGTCGATCGTCAACTGCTGCTTGGCAATGCACTAACCAGTCGCCATTGCGTTTCAGTGCGCTGGTTACCTCCGCTCGGATTTTATCGCATTTTAAATGTGTCACATTTGCAAATGTGACAGTCAGTGTCAAAATTTGCTTCTGACACTGACGTCAGTGTCGCTGTCGCACTGTCATGTCAGCAACATTACTGAAAAGTGGCGCCTCATACTTAACACTAATTTTTTTCTTTGCAGATAGCGAAAGATGGCTCCAAGAAAGCGGACTGCATCGCCGATTGCAAAACTGATCGTTCGTTTGCGTGATAATGAGCGTTATACACTTCAGCAAGTTGGCGACCATCTGAACATGGGCAAGAGTAGTGTGAGAAAAATCTACGAGCGATTGAAGAATCCGCCAGTTATGAAAAAGCGCGGAAGGCCTCGAGCAACCGATGAAAGGTAACAGATTTTGGATTTGAGAATTTTTTAGGAGATGGATCGGATTTAAGGACGGATCGAAAGCTGCTTGTTGAATCAAAGAAGGATCCCAAGCGCACTGCCTCAGAGGTTTCGATCGCCGCTGGTGCTCCAGAAGTCAGCGTAAGGACCGTACAACGTCGCCTGGCGGAGAAGGGGCTCAATGGAAGGGTCGCAGCGCGCAAGCCATACGTGTCAAAGTAAAATATGGAAAAGAGGAAGAAGTTCGCAAAAGAGCATTTGCAATGGACCGTCGACGACTGGAAGAAAGTGCTGTGGACGGATGAATCGAAGTTCAATATGAGCAATAGTGATGGTATTCGTTATGTTAGGCGCCCAAAAAATGCTAGATTCAACCCCCGTTACACGGTGGGGACGATCAAATATGGAGGTGGAAGTATTATGGTTTGGGGGTGTTTCAGTTTTTCAGGGACAGGTCCCTTGCACCGCGTCAACGGGATTATGGACCAAGTCCAGTATCAGGAGATCATGCAGGAGGTCATGCTGCCCCATGCCAGGCGAAAAATGCCTCGTGGTTGGGTGCTGCAGCAAGATAATGACCCAAAACATACGGCAAAAAGCGTAAAAAAATGGTTCACAGAACAGAAACTGAGGGTGATGGAATGGCCAGCGCAGTCTCCCGACTTAAGTCCCATCGAAAACTTGTGGGGAGAGGTCGAGCGAAGGCTCACAGGCCAAAAATTCCGAAAGCCCGATGATTTGTTCGATGCTGTGAGCCGAGAATGGGCTGCTTTGCCAACAAAACTGCTCGAAACGCTGGTTGGGTCCATGCCGCGCAGATGCAAGGCCGTTCTCAAAGCTAATGGTGCCCCAACCAAGTACTAGGACCATTGATGTAACTCAGAAAAAAACGGGTTTATTTGCTTTGTTTTTGCTATTCAATTGTTTGAGATTCGTTGAAGAAATAAAAGTGTCCAGATTTTTGTCGCGCAGAAAATTGAATCGTTTTATTGCCGTGGCTCTATATCCATGTGGATTGATTATTAAGACGCATCTTTGATACCATCTTGTAGAGCGGAAAAAGCGCTACAAAATAGCATTAAAAGATTTTCACGAGACGACAGTTTTGCTTTACGAAAAACGAAAAGAAAAATTCTTTTCAAAAGTGTCCAGAATTTTGTCCGCTACTGTACATTTCTCAGCAACCAATCCTCCGAGGACGTAGAATGCGACCACCCGACCCCAACTGATCCGTCCCGTAGAAAAGAGCTCTTTAGCCGTAGACTTGAATACCTCTGGTATAGAGCCGGTATCTAGCACAATTTTTCGACCATTGCGTACATTTCTGACTTATTGGCCAGTTCAAAGTCTTGACACCATGTCCATAACACTTTCCTCAGCGCGGTTGTAGGAAGAGGGTCTGACAAATCATGATAATCATACCCTGCGGTCTCCAACCTCTGCCTTATATAGTCATTTGAAAAAGTAAAAAAAGCTATATCGTCAAGGTAAGTATTGTTCTCATCCATGCCTTCTAGCGTAAAAATATCGATATCACTTTCCAAACACGATTTTATTAGACACACATAGAAACCGTTCGAAACACAAAATAGACAGGTTAGTGGATGTTTCGCAATATCTGACAAACTTGATCAATCCAAAGGCATCATTTCACCGTGGTGGTAGAGACAAACCCTAAAACCATAGTGATCACACAGTGGGCAAGGCAATATAGCTACAAAACGACATTCCGGATCGTCTTCTTCGAAAACGGCCATCCATCGGGGGAAGTCGCAGTAAAGACATTTTACGATGTACCATTCTTTGTTATCGCAGTCAGGCCATGGATCGTATTCTTCTGGCATATCGCCAACGATCCTCGCATAGATGGCGGGCATTATAGCCCGTAGTACTGCTCGTTAGAGAGAGCCTTCAAAGCGTGATATTCGGTCTCGCTCAGAATCGGGAAGTAAAAGTTATTGGGCTTTACCTTACGATACCACGTAGAAACAGTCAGGGATCGCTTTTCGGGCTTACGCTGCTTCTGTCGGACCATTAGTGCTCGAAACACACAGGCGACGGGTTAGTTAAATGTTCACAACACAAGGAAAAGGTGAGCAAGACTTATTCGGTCTCACTCCAGTTTCACTTCACCGTAACTTTGTTTTACCTTAACAAATTTTGAAAATTAATTGGCCCCGTATGATACACAAATCCGACGGGTTAATGGATATTGCGCAATATCGGACGAAGTGGCGTAATTATTTTCTTTTCGAATATTTAAAGTTGGCTCTTTGCCAACAATTTGGCAACTTAATAGAAGTATACATTAATACATCGCAAATGTGTTTCACTCAGTCGGTTTGTCTGAATATTTTTCCTTGCGCAGAATTTTTTTGTGCGCTATAATGGCACCCTTTGTCTGCTTTGCTGACGATGATTGGAAAAAATATTGCAGTTATTTATTTGATACTTGTCCGCTGCCAATCGAGTTCGAAAGTCAATCCTATGACAAGTATTGGTTTGGTGATATATTTCAAAAGGTGTCAGATACAGGCTGCTACGCAAGCGAAGATGAGTATAGTGACTATATTGTTTTCGTTGCGGTTTATCCTCGCGGAATCGGCCATGTTTTTCGCTATTATAGAACGGAAATTATTGAAGAGTATCAGTCTCATCCAGATTTGGGACTGCACGTTTGCAATGAAGACTGTCATGAGTACTGGTTCAATCTCTGAATGAACGGTCTAAAGGGTGTGACCGACTCTACAAGACTCTACTACATCGATTTCTTCCTTTCAGAAAAATCGACGTTACTGTTCCGGCGATGGCAGGCGATGATAACTCGATCGATGTGAAGGAACCGTTTGACATGATTGCGGCTTGGGAAGAATATGGTAGATCTATACAGGAGATTATAGCTGCGAAGAAAGGCTCGTAGTACTGTGTTTAGTTTTGTGTTGTGTTTTGCTTATTTGTTCTGCCCTGATTTTGTTAAAATAAAAGTTACGTCATATTACGAAATATCTATTAACCCGTCGCTGTTGTGTTTCTGACTGTTGCTATACCCGACAATAGTAGGTCGCAGAAAAGCCAAAATGGAAGGTGGTATGGCAAAGCTATTGAGACAGGATGGCTTTATCGCGCCACATCCCGTCGCTTCCCGACCTGCCGGTGATGATATCGGTAACATCTTAACACAGATCGTGAATACCGACCAGTATCACGATATACAGCCGCTCGACGAACATTGGTTCTTGGGGAACAAGCCACAGCCCGCGTCGACGTCTGAAAGTTGAAAGGGATAAAGCGGAAGGCGGCGACTGTGTCACCTAAAGTCGTGGAAGAAAAACAAAAAGAAAGTTCTACCAGGGAAGCGAATAGCGAGGAGCCGAAGAAGAAGAAACCTGTACTCTACCCCAGTGTGGTCCTCCAACCGATGCTCGTAACGACTCTTCTTCTCTGCGCCGACTGTAGCGGTCGGGCCAGAATCGGCCCTGCTACATCTCATCCGGACGGTGGTGCCTCGGTGACGATTAGAATGTGTGATCTATGTATTGCCGCTAACACTAAAATTAGATATATCCACAGAAACGATATTCTCCCCCGCTCTAAGGCGTATGGAGAGATAAAATAGTTGTTGTCTCGATTACTGTACTTATGTTGAAAATAAATTGTTGTTTGAATTTCGCGCCACACACAAAGAAGCACTTAACACGTGAGGTATTGTAAGATACTGTAGAAAAGGACCACCTACAGGTATTGGTTAACTCAGTACGCAGATACCGTATCCATAATAAACATGCAAACTTGCAAGAGCGGCAGCTCACCCAGTACGCAGCCGGATACTGTACTACAGTATCCAAATGCGTACTGGAGTGCTGGCGTTAACTACTCCCATCTGTCGAGCTACGGTTTATCGTAATCTTTTGAGAGATTGCACAAAAGTAGTTGACAGATAAATATTTCAAAGTTTAATCGAGTTGGTTGGTTATTTTTAAAGTTATAAATCAAACAAGTTTGGGGCAGAACTTTAGTGTTGCCCTGTAGTCCCATGACTATAGAACAGCGAAAGGAATACATAGATCGAGCATTCCGGTTGTGGAACCTGCCGATCGAACTGCGTCAATTTTTTATGCCTCGCATTTGCGGGCCGGGCTCAACTCGCGATTTGTCATGCAGAACTATCAGAGTCAGTCGCAATCAGCAAATGCTGGGCAAGCTACGGTAACCGAAATTTTCAAAAGCCAAAGCATCATTGCCATCATTGATAAGCGCCTGGCTACAGGACGCGGTACTGTCGATAAAGAGCAGCATGTATAAAAACCGAAATAGGTGTCTACGGGGTAGTAGTATGAGAAATATTTGGGCTTCGGGTATGATCACTGAGTAACTTGCCGGTAATCTGCAACACTGCGTGGTAGAATGAGAATGGGATGACTGGCTCGGTTAACTCGCGTAGAAACGCCTTCTGCAGCGCTCCAGCTAAATGC
Source organism: Plectus exinocaudatus (assembly GCA_034698105.1). Taxonomy (NCBI): domain Eukaryota; kingdom Metazoa; phylum Nematoda; class Chromadorea; order Plectida; family Plectidae; genus Plectus; species Plectus exinocaudatus. The sequence goes on from JAQGAX010000616.1 coordinate 14,159, forward strand.
ACGTTGCTCAGCGACGCGAAGTCGATCTTCTCTCCTGAATCAGAGAGAATATCAAAGTACAAATCAGACCTGGGCATCGGTTTGCGGCTGGGGGGGTACGTACCCCCCCACGCCCAGGTCTGGTACAAATCTGAACAAGTGACAAACAAAAATTGTGTGCCTAATCGCAGAAGAATGATTCCATTATTGAACTATTCAGATAACCTTCCTTGTGGGCTTTTCGGACATTTGTTTTTGTAAAACATCAAAAATCTCGGTACTTTAAAGCTAGCTGAAAAGTTGGAAGCTCTCGGACATCCCCTCTTCTCCCCAAAATACAGTTCCAAGATCGTAGTCGCTCGGTAGTATGATCTCATTTCGAATGATGCCATTAGCTCCCCTCCTAACCCCCTGCGGCTATCTCATTGACGATACAACGATTAACGCATGTCATTGTAACAGCATCCCGCCGTTATTGATGCGTTGCTGCAGAGCACGAATCTTGTTGACAACAGTGGAACGACGAAAAATGCTCTCGGTGTCGAGCGCGTGTTTTCGCAGGAAATCGATCAGTTGCATAACAAGTGGCGGCACGTCGCAGTCGGGATGGTGGTCGAGGATGCTGAAAGCCAAGGTACCACTGAGAATATGTATACTGGACCATATTTGGCGTCTGAGCTTTGATAAAGGCTGTTCATGAACTATGTCACTATGTCTTTGGTTTTTCATTCCCTTCCCTCACGACGGGAGGGTATCAAACCCTTTGAAATACATGGGGAACCCGTTGGAAATTATGCCAATTCACACAGGACAGGAATATAAATTGCCCAGGATCCAGGATACGGGAGGGACGTTTTTTGAAACTTAACTGAATAAAAAGGATAGTGATGATGACACACCTCCCATGCATACATGTAACAGGTGGCCAAAGTTGGGGGGGGGGTCCAGGTTTTTTTTTCGGCCTTCGGCCGAAAACGAGAAGGGGGGACCCTTCTCTCGTTTTTGGCCGGTCCGGGTAGGGGGGGGT
>JAQGAX010000617.1:0-15153 GCA_034698105.1 Plectus exinocaudatus
TTCCGGCCACCCCAAAAAATTTAAATTTTCGTTTTCGTTCCTGGAACGAAAATTTTAATTAGGAACGAAAATTTTAACCGGAACGAAAGACAACACTGCCCCCAAGGGGTCACATACCTCCGGGTACTTTGGAGTTGGGGGTATTACAAAAATTGCAATGACAAGGGGGCAGTTCAGTGTTTTTCTGAGATCGAAAATTGGTCACCTTTTTTAAAAAAGGTCGCCAAGATGACCGACTTTTCGAAAATTTTCGCAAAAAAGGTCGCCAAAAAGGCGCGAAATTTTTTTTTTACTTTTGGCGGTCGGCTGGGGGTATACATACCCCCTACGGCCGAACCCGTGCACATGTCTGGTAATACGGTGTTCAATAAGTCCGCTTTATGAGAACCCCAGATTTGTTAACGATCGGTAAAAAAGAGACATTGATAAATCACGTAACTCGATTTTCGGTCTTTCGCATAAACCCTTCTTTAACGCTAAAATAAAGCGGTAATTGTTTGCTATTGCGATACGATTTCATGAACCTAACGGACCATCTCAGACATACCCCGAATAGCTTTACGTAATTAATGGAAGCCCAAAAATTGAACTCTAAGCATTAACTCAGGAGTTAGAATTTATTTCCGATCTTTATCGAGCGGCTACCGCACAATTCTCGCGCTGTGCTGAAATTGCATCGATTTTTCAATATTGACAGCTTTGTTGAATATAATTGATGTGTAATTCTTTTAGAAAACTGGGCACGGGCCCACTTGGATTGGACTGGAACAAGGTCCAAATGCAACGACACCTTCTTCCAACTGGAGATGGAAGGTTGGATCTACTTACCATAGGTGTAACCAGGGGGTCGGACCCCCTGGCCTGGCCCCCCCGGGCCTGCCCCCCCCCCCCCCCCCCCGAGAAGGTCCAGACCCCCTGGCCTCGGACACCCGTTAAACCTATGCTACTTACTGTAGCGCTGGGGCCTGTTTCATAAAACTGTTGAGAATTGAGAAATTGAGATTGCTTTATCACGTGAAGAATTGAGACACAGACTGAGTGTCAATTCTTCACGTGATAAAGCAATGAGTCTCAATTCTTCACTTGATAAAGCAATCTCAATTTCTCAATTCTCAATTCTCAACAGTTTTATGAATAGGCCCCTGTGCTGAATAATTGATGAAACGATTAAATTACGTTTGCAAATTATAAATGCAAACAGCCTTTCATAACCAGGAATCGTGTTATCCAAGTAGTAGCGTGGGGACAGAGAAGAGAAATGAAATCCACTGATTCTTTATACAGTCCCATGGTCTTCAGCTAGAAAATACAGTATCCGATAATTGCGTCTTGAGCAGATGCCTGTTCAGGTTCAATTGGTTTGAAACGCAAATTGCTTCATACAGTACTACCAAATATGATAATCAGGATGTATAGAAATTCAAACTGATTGCTATTAACAGCTCAATTTTCATTTCAGGTTCTTCGCCAAAATAATACGTACGATGTTATCAATATTCGCACGAATGAAGTGGTGTGGCAACCCACCTATCCTAATGGCCTGGCCAGCTATGCTATTATGAACGCGACAGGCCTTGCTAATAACGGAGCTACGCAGAACGGAGTTGGAGGAGTCTTTTGTCAATACAGTAAGATAGTAGACTGACCTTCTGTGTCTGTTCATGGCTAATACTATACACGAAATCATAGGTGTAACCGGGGGGGGGGGTCCAGACCCCCCTGGCCTCGGGCACCCGTTAGACCTGTGCACGCAATAGGTGTTAAAAGTTAGGGGAGAGTTCAGGAAAATTTTTTTGTGGAAAATTAAATTTTAAAAAAAGAAAAAATTTAAAAGATTTTTTTTAAATTATAATTTTCCACGCACGCTGATTCGTTTCCCCACCGCGGTTCGCAAAAGTTCGAATCTCTGATTGGGCTCCCAGTGTCAGGCATGCAACAGCCGACTGGAAGGGCACGTATCGTATCGATAAGGGTCTTCCTAGGAAGGCCTGGAAAAGCGGACCGTGCGACTTTGCGGGACGAACGATTGGGACTTACTTACTTATTTACTAATAATACTCTAGTATACAATATTGGACCGATTTCATAGCACATACTAAAGTTTAAATCAAATTTTATGGGATATGCTGCATCATTACATTAAGTACACGATATGAAACAAGTCCATTAACTAAAACTATTAATGTTTCAGAGCGTCTCGCGCGAAAATTCGTTCGTTACACATCGGCGGCATATTTCAACCAAACTCTTTTGGTCCATAAGTATGTCACAAGCAAGCTAGGCGGATGCACCACCTACTGCGCTGCCAGCGAGTTTTGTCTTAGTTTCGCTTACAACGCTGGCACACAAGACTGTCAGTTGTACTCAGCCTCGCCTACTGATCCATCGAGAGCTAGCAAATTAGTATTGAATGCTAATTATGAAATGCGTTATCGACAGAACCTTTTATAACAGAGACAAAAGAAATTAGGTTTTTTGCAGTATGGAGTTTAATTTTTCAAGGTTTTCGATTCTATCGCAATTCTTGATAATCTGTGTCTTACGCTGACTGAAATTTGTATGCAGCGGAGTATACTCCAGATGCAATTACAGCCTGATTACTGTAAGGGTAGAAATATTGAGTGGTATTAAATTACTGTACGGTGAAAAATCAAAGATTTAGGTAAAAAATCAATATCTGCTGTGTAATGTGTTATCTGGCACTGTGTCAGTGTAATGCATTTCATAATAACATTGATTTTTCACCCAATTCGCCCAAATTTAATACCACTCAATAATTTCAACCCTACAGTATCAAATCAGGAATAACAATAAGGAATTGCGGGAATTTAAACTCAGTTTTGTGAAGGTTGAATTGTGCAAGCAGATCTTGAGCGATTCAGTGAGAATGCAAAGAGAGTATTCTGTTTTTGAAATTGATTTATCTGAAAGCCTCTCTCTCTCTGAGGACGCTTAACATTTTAGGGCTGCTCTGTATTAGTGTTGTTGATTGCTTTTGTTTGGTTGCATTTCACTACCAACATACCTGTAACCAGAGAGGTCCAGGAGGTCACCCCCTCCTCCAGCCAGGGGTCCTACCGCCCTGGACCCCCTGGCCTGACCCCCCCCCCCCCCCCGAGAAGGTCCAGACCAGACATGGACACGGGGGGATGGGGGATATCCCCCAAGGGGTCCGAGTCCCAAAATAAATAAGTGGTTGGGGGATGGAAAAAGTGAAAACGTGTTCCTGACGTAGTAAAAAATTTCGCCGGAAACGGCGAAAACTTTTTGGTATCTGGGGTGGTATCTGGGGGGATATACCCACCCAGATGGCAAAAATTTCCTCCATATCCCCCAGTCGTCGAACCGTGTCCATGTCTGGTCCAGACTCCCCTGGCCTCGGATATCCGTTACAGGTATGACTACCAAAGGTGGTTGAAGTTTGTTTCGTTACTTGGTCAGTGAGAGTGATGCAGTACATTGACGTGATGCCACACATTGATGCTCCGTTCATGTTGCTTTCTTTATTTTGTATACTTGGGCTAGTCGCTCATCAGTAAATTGGGCTCGACTCTGCCAAGCACACTGTAGTACACAGTATAGATGGGGTCAGTACTACTGGTACTGGTACAGGAAAGTCAGTCCACTGATCAATTTTGCGATCAGTCCACTGATACCGATACTGGTACTGATGCCATTTTCGTGTACTGATCAAGCACTGAAACTGAAGTACTGGCAGTTTATAGTGTATTTGGTACCGATACTGATACGATATAGTACCAGGGCCGTGCCATCAGATGTGCTGACTGTGCAGAAGCCAGACAACGGCTAATAGTAAAAGGGGCGCCAGGGGTAGTTCGGCTCTTCAGTACAAAAGGGGCGCCTTGTCAACGATGGCGCAATAGCTAAGCACAGGGGTGCCCCAGTGGCATGGCACGGCCCTGCATAGTACTGCTACTGACTAGAAAACTGATGATATATTGGTACTGATTCTAAAATTATGGTACTACCCCAGCTATACTAAACAAACAAAGAAGCAAATCGGGTGTTGGCACCAGGAATGAGCGCTAGCGGCTGAGATTGCTATTTTATTTTGACGCAGAATTTCCAACACAACAGATGATTGCACTTAAATGTTCGACGTCATTGCGTCGCGTCAGTACTTCGAGCGCGCACCGCTCCGCAGTGACAAAACGGTCTCGGCTGAGTATGACACAATTTTTCGCCTTCGCCCGCGCAGCCGCCGCTCAAGGTCAAGTTCGTCTTTATCTCCAGGTAGCGCCTTCTTTCTTTTTCGCTTGCGGGTCGCGGGTCGCGCGCGGTCGACCTTCTTAATTGAATCAACGAAGGCACATTTTTAATCGACAGCCAGTCTTTTCATTTGTTCGCTCGTAGTACAGCCCATAGTTTCGTCTCAAAATTAGCATTTACTTTTCGTATTGCTCGCAGATTGGGGGCGTCTGCTGTACAAAAAACTGCAAAGTCAATAGTACCGTAATCCAATCAATTCAGTAGTTCCGTAAACTAGTCACTCGCCAGTTAGTTCATTTGTTTGTCTATATACCAATTGTCTCTGTCCTCTTCACCCCAAAGTTCAGCGTTTTTGATCGATTGTTACAAATTTGTGTAAGCATGACGCCTTCTCTTTCTTTAGACGCTACCGTCTCGAATCAAACGATCACCATCCATGATGATGGAGTCAACATCGTTCATGGCGACCAGACAGGCGACGTTCCTGGCGACGGTTTGCAGCACGGTGTCCATCTTGGCCATCGTCGTCGCTCTGCCCCTTTTCTACAACCACATGCAGCGCGTCAGGACGTTTATGCTCAGCGAGGTCGAGTATTGCAAGGTAAGCAACTGAATCGTTGCTTGAGCTCGTTCTCTTTTTTAGTACTTGGTTTACTATCAGCTTTATATGTTGAACATGAGAAACTCAATGTACTTCTCTTATATTCATCTGTGAAAATCTCTTTTTAAGTTAGGTTGTCTAACTGGACGGAGTTGCCTATTTTTATGTACTGTATAGAGCGAGCGAGTTCACACGCTTATATACACTAACATTGACTTTTATTAAACTCAAAATTTGTTTGACAAATTGTGAAGCTAATGAGCTTGTACATTTCACTCAAAGAAAATACTACAATTTAGCTGATAATTTCACGTCGCTAATGCTTTATTTTTCACTTGGTACATGATCTCTCGTACTTTCAGTCCGAAACGCAAATTATGTGGCGACAAATAGTGATCGCAGACTTGACGGTGTCGCGAACTGCCCGCAGCCAGCACGCTGCTTCTAGTGGGGCATGTTGCGCTTGCACTCAAGGACCTCCAGGAGCCCGAGGACGCGCTGGACAGCCCGGCGAACAAGGTAGAAAATAATTTTTATTGTATCAGTAGCATAAATACTGACTTGCTCCCGGCTTATTTGGGGTCATGGAATGTGGTGACTGAGGATTGTGATGTAAGAAAAACTTTCAGTTCAAATCTCAGTTTTCAGGTATTGATGGTGAGCCTGGGCCGAAGGGAGCTGACGGCAGAGCGGGAAAATGGCTACCCGCTCCTCCGCCTGGCACAAACGCGTGTCAAAAGGTATTTAAAATACAGTATTTCACATACGTACTGTATTAATAGATGTGCGCCGTAAATTTAGCACACCATATTGGTTCGAACAGTGGGAGTGTATGGTGGTTGTACGTACCCTTACGGAATTGGGGTTCAAAGATTTGGGTATACAAAAAGCAAAAATAGGGTATTCTTGAAAACATTGAAATTTACAGATACATTAGTGGGCTCTTGGCTGGTTGCGGGGTGCATATACACCTCCAGCCACTCGGAGGTGCCCGCCTATCAGCCAGAAGCACTTAGAAATTGCTACATAATATGCTTGAGCTGTTCTCAATGTACAAAAAAATATGAAATGAAACGTTTTAGTGCCCACCCGGTCCACCCGGTCGACCCGGTCTGGCAGGACAGAAAGGTCTTCGCGGCAATCCGGGAGCCCCCGGCCTTCCAGGCAAACAGGGCGAGGCGAATCGCCAGGGTCCGCCCGGGCCACCCGGTCAACGCGGCGAACCTGGACCTCAAGGAAAGAAGGGTCCACTGGGTGATCCAGGAAAAGTGCTCAACGGTGCTCCTCCAGGTCCACCTGGACAAACGGGAAGGATCGGCGCTCGTGGCCCTCCTGGACCAAGAGGTAACAGTCATTCATTCTCAAAAAGAGACCCCCCCCAGTTATCAGTGCGCTATCAAGCTGGTGATATTATATGCTATTTATGCTCTCTTGCATATTTGCTTTCGAATAAGTCACTAGGAAAGCTCGGGTACGCTTCAATAGTGAAAGTTTTAACCAGATATACAACAGAAAACAACTTTCAGGACACGATGGCAAACCTGGCATTCTGGGAGGACACGGACCCATCGGACCAATTGGCGACCGGTGTGCAAATTTTTTCATTCACCTATTCTTCAACAAGTCAATCATAAATTTAGCGGCAACGACGGAAACGACGGCCTACCCGGCCCACTCGGCCCACCCGGAGAACAAGGTCCGCCCGGCTCTTGCGATCACTGCGCCACTAGCAACAAGAACCCTGCCTCCGGCTACGGTAACCAGCCTAGTAATCCTGCTCCGGCCCAACCGTCCTACGCGCCAGCGGTACCGTTGGCGCCGTCCTACCAAGCACCTGGCCAAACGCCCAATTCAGGTAAAGCCTAAATTTTAAATGGCTATGCAGAGTATCTTATACAAGTGTGTGTGTGCGTGCGTGTGTGTAGCATTTGTACGATACTCAGTATTTGGAATGGACTAGAATATCTCCGTGGTTAATTTTGACCGTATTTGCAGTCAGCCATAATAACCTTTCATAAAGGTCTTTTTGGTCGCCCGAGGTGATTATAAGAGCCCTTGATTGCTGGACAGACTAGAAATTTAGTCTTTCCATGAACAATACTCACAAATTTTGTTTTAATTGGCTAGAACTGCGAGCATTTAGCAGTCGTTCGTGCCGAAGACGAACTTAGAGTACTAGATAGTATAAAACCAACGTTTCCAAATCAGCAAAAATGGGAAGACTTATGAACGTAATTATTTTCTGCAAATTCGAAATGCATCCATCACCCCAATTCCATAATTCTGAGAGCCAATTCCAACTCTTCTGAATAATATTACACTACACTGCACTACAGTATGCAAATCGCTACAGTATGCAATATGCAGTACAGTATACAGTATGCTACAGAAGAACACTACCGTATGTAACACTACAGTATGAAAATTGCTATAGTATACAGTATGCAGTACAGTATACAGTATGCTACAGAAGAACATTACAGTATACAAATTGCTTCCAGGCGCTGGAGAGGCTTCTGCACCGGAAGCTCCGAGCGCACCTCAAGCACCCGCGAGGGCGCCGGAACCCGCATACGAACAGCTTGGTAAGGACGATGCTATCTGAAGGAATGATGGCCCTCCTTATTCTCCATTGTGTGTTATTCCGGTTGTGCGAGAATGCTCTGTGTCTGGTTTCAGTAATACTCACAATCAAATCTCCTTATGTAACTAACAACGATTTCAATAAGCAGAAATAATTAACCGCATCTTATTATTGAAAATATGGACATATCAATACTGATAAGCATATCGGGTGCGAATGAACAAGGTAAGACAATGGCTTACTGTATTACCGTAGTTACCGTATCAATGAAGCCGCGTCATTTACGGTATACTGTACTTGTACTGTAAGCCATTCTTTCCGTTGTTGCATGCTTATACTCACAGGTACTTGACTTTTTGATACTCTGCACTTGCTTGCCATTGGTACGTTCTGTGTGTGTTTTGGTGAATTATGATGACAAGTAAATAAAAGAAACTTTGTGTTAAATTCGGCTTTACAGCTGCGCAGCCTGCTGAAGCGCCTGAGCAACCAAAGCCACCAAACCCCGGCAGGGCGCAAGCTCAACCACCGCCAGTTGCAGCGCCTAAGTTGTTCGGTCATGAGCAACCAAAGCCGCCAAACCCCGGCAGGGCGCAAGCTCAACCAGCTCAACCGCCAGCTGCAGCGCCTAAGTTATTCGGTAAAGGAGACAGACTTCCCGAACCCGGCTCTGGTCAACCGTACAAAATCAACTTTGGACGCTAAGTAAATTAGGACGCTTTGCACTATTTCTTCTTGATCAGGAATATGTCAATTTGCTCACGAAAAATGACGCCAATAAATTTCTAATTTACTTTTTTAACGGAGCGATCCTTACTCGAAGTGTTAATGTGCCTAGCGTGAACGTCAAGGACCAACCGAAATCTCTAGCTAATCGTTGCGCCGAAGAACGCTGGCCGTATGGATGGTCGTTTGATTAGCGATGATCCAGAATCAACCCTCATCGGTGCGCTGAGCTGATGGAAGCCTATGAGGTTCAGTGAACAAGAAAACAAATGCATTACGTGCCAGTCGCGCTGTCGCACTTGTATGCTATTCCCAATTATACCAAGTTGTCCGCACAAAACTGATTTCGCAGCAGAGAGCAATTCAAACAATGATGATGCAAAAGTATGAATTGTGAAATACAGGAGGGAAAAATTTCGCTGGTATTCTCAACAACCACGGCAGAAAATCTTTCGAAGATTATTTTTATTTCCACGAGCAGTATTATTCAAGATAAAAATAATAGATATCAATAAAGTCGCTGCGATCGACAATCCGAATTGTTCAAACGCGACGACAAGAGCGGTCACAAGGATCAAAATCCAATGATTACACGACAACAATGTTGCAACGTGTTGCCAATAACTACGAATTGCGCCATACGTTGAAAATAACGATTGACGCAGCGTCATAAACGCCTGATTCTCAGTGAATGAAGTCCATAGGTAGTCGCCGGTCGGCGGCTGGGATGGCCGGCTGGAGGAGGTGGATCGTGCGACTGCCCCAGAACTAAAACCCAATTGTACCCCATAAGAACCGAAAACGCTTTGTAACTCCCCTCAGAATTTTTCGCAAAGTTGCAGACCAGTCTGAGGTATCGCGCAGTCCTCCCGCAATTCCTACTGCCAACCTCTACTGAGGCCGCATGCAGAGAGCCTAATCAGTTATTGCGAAAGAATCAATGACTTAAAGGGACCCTGAAGTGAAAAAACTTTGCCGCTATTTACTAATTCGAGTATGGGTATTTCGGTACTTCATTTTCGCCAATTTAGCTTAGTTCACCCTCCAATCGCACTTAAAGTTCGTTTTCGCGCGTGAGTGCGTACCTCGCAGGGACGATACTGTAGCTCTTGCGGGACTCAAATAATACAACATTGAAATTTCATTCTATCCAGCGAAATACGACAAAGATGGCTAGTCTGTTTACCGGCGTCGAACTGCAGAAAAAGAACGGAAGCAAGACGCTTGGAGAAGTGGCACTCAAGGTTGTATCTGCTGTGCTGAGCCAGCGAAATTAATGAACTCATTGCAGGACAAAACTGTTGGGATCTATTTTTCGGCTCACTCGCCTAAATCATGCCGTGATTTTACGGAACTTTTAAAGGTTACTGTTTGAAGTGAATAGACTTTAGCTATCCATAGGCAAGACACGCAGTCAGTGTCGGATTATAGTGGAAGTTAGCAATGCCCCGGGTTCTTAATCATATAAAGAGACCCCCAAGGGGTTTCAGGGGGTCCCGTGCAGTGCAGATGGGGCGGCCTGAGACTCTTAGCTTCGGCCCCCTCACTCTTGGCCCTGCACGCAGTCACAACTGACTAATCAGCGATCACCACATTTACCAGTAGTAATTTTCACATTACTCTATCAGAGTTGTTGTTATCTCTTCCAGGCTTTCTACGACGAATACGTTAAGAGCAATCCATTCGAAGTGGTATTCATCTCGTCTGACGGATCTGCAAACGATCTGAAAAAGCACATGGATGAACTGCATGGCAATTGGTACTTCCTGCCATTCGGCAGTAAAGAAAAGCAGTTAGTGTATTTCACTGAGTTTCACAAGTGATTCAGCACACCTACGAGCCAAAAGTGCTCGGGGGGGTATGGGAAAAAAATTTTGGATTTCGCTGACTATACAAAAAAAGGTCGCCAACTATGTGTTTGGAGTGTAAATACCCCCCCCCCCCCCAGTCCGGTGGACCTTGGCCACCTCTGTACTATAATAATGGATGCGCATGAGCTATGTTAAACAATTTTTCAGACAGCTGACCGATAAGTTTGAGGTGGAAAGCATTCCGAGAATGGTTTTCGTGGCGCCAAATGGTGACGTCATCTGCAATGACGCTAAGCCAATTATCCTATAAAGAAATAATGGTCAGTTAGCATTGATTCAGGAATCGCGTGATGTGAACTGTTCAACACTGTCATCATGCAGTTTGATATTACCTCGATTTTGCACGATAAATGCTGTGAGAACATCTTGTATCTTACACAGATTGCATCTTACACAATGGCTCAGTGGCGGCATTTCTAACAAGCCGCATGACAAAATTTGCAGTCCGTTGGCAGACACAGTGATGCTTAAGCCCGGAACACAATACACGCCTGTCGCCTGTCGCCTGTCACGTGCGCGCGCGCTGATTGGTAGTTGCCTAGGCTACGCCCAATCCGCGCGCGTACAGGCGACAGGCGACAGGCGACAGGCGTGTATTGTGTTCCGGGCTTTACGGGCGGCCTCGGGCCACCCACAGAAGTAATCACTAGATCCGGGCTGAAAAAGTGCATCTCGGGCGAGGCTTGTTCCTGATTGCAACGCTGAGGTTTGGTTGAGTGGGATCTGCTAGGTTATTCGCTTTGCTTTTGCAAACGTGTTCATGCTACTCTGCGAGGCAGAGTGTTCCAAAATTTCTGAGGCGTTCGCCACAACCCGTGAGATGGGCAGAACACGGAAGTACCTCAATACGTTGGGTAATAACCGGCGACGGCAGAAAATTCTCAGCGAAACAGATGTCCATCGACGCAGTTGCTACGGGTTAGTAGTGTCTGGTCTGATCGGAGCAATCGGCAATCGGTGCGCTGAGATGGCCATCAAAGCGGTTGAGACAACGATTATCCAGAGGTTTCGGCCTGTTCAGCTCTGTACGCGCTGGCTTATTCGAAGAACAAGCCAAGCATCAGCAGATTTCAGTAAACTAACAGTGTGATGGTCATTGGAAAACATTTATTGGTAATTAAATCAAGCTCACTGTATAGAACAAACTCAATTTCTGTCGCAAAATAAATCAATAATGAATCCAAGAAAAGCTACATTCGTTTGCTTCGTTCTTTGAAGAAGTGACAAAAGGGGCCTTCATCAGTGTGATCGGAGCAATCATTAATCCCGTTGCAAACGTCCATCGGATGAACGCAAGCGCTGGCGTTTTCGCAGAAGAACCAAGTCTCTGGGCATTTGAGTGGGTAGGGGCGGTATTGATTTGAACTCTGAAAGTGATCATATTGCCGCTTTTTTATTCGTCGTTCATTTGGCGGTGTCGAGTGACCAAGTCAGACACAGCGCTAGAGGGTATAGGGGTGAAAATCTTGATCGGGTAACTCTTCGTAAACAGCGAGATTCACACAGGACAGGCTAATAAATTACCCAGGACCCGGGATATGGGATGGACATTTTTTGAAACTTACCCGTGTATGCGTATTTTTTGGACCGCCAGCCGATTTATTCGTGCGTTTTGCGTTTCCCCCGTCTACAGTATAGTGAAAATCCCCCGCCTTTTCGATTTCTCTCTCCACTCATTGATTTCTGGTGCCTCGCCTGGACCAAGTATTGTAAAATTAACTGAGGGGTGGAGCATTTGATGAAGCGTGGATGATTGTCACAAAGATTACTGCAACTTGTTTCTATCTAACAATCAATAACTGTCGTCTTTATGACCACGCCGAGACCACATTCGATAATCCAGCGTGGAACAATGCTTTTGAAATTGTGCAAGAGGTGTGAAAACACCATGCTCAATCATGTAACATGTAACATAAAGCGTTAGAGGGAACGGGCCGGACATCTGCAAGAGTCACTTAGAGCCTCACTTCCAAGGCGAACCTTCAACAAAAGACAACAGGTGCAGTGTTTCAAAAGTAATGATGATAATTAGTAATGACTGTCTCTCTTAATCGTAAAGCGAGAAAACTGAATACTAATAAAGTGCAACATTACCCCATGGTTTGGCAGCGGTTTCTGCAGACAGATCGACGAGACCTCATCGCTGCCATCATCGCAATCCACCATTCCATCGCACATCCATGACTTCATGATGCATTGGTTGCCGAAGTCGCAGCGATGTTGGTCAAAGCGGCAACGGGGGACGGACTTGTTGAGGGCAAACAGCGGAATGCCGAGGAGAACCAGAAGTGTAGATAATAGTGCTGGCATTGTTTGATGTTGAATACTACAATAAGTTTGTACACTTATTCTGCTTTTTAAACAAAGCTGAAAATTTTTTAAACAAGCATAAGTGTTCAATCGTCACTGAATTAATAACTAACATGTACCGAGCTTTCTAGAAAATAAGCTCAACTCCCTTGTCAAAGATGCGAAAGGTACGAATGGGGACAGAACATCTGCGGAATGTGCCCATTACTACTACAGTCCCGCTGAATGTACTCAACACAATCCAGGACTTATTTCGAGAATGCTTACAGAAACAAGCCCGCTGAGATGTGAAACTTACTTAATGAGGAAGTTATGACTGCAAAACAGCGAACAACAAATCGCGTCGCTGGTACGTGTCGCTACACTGTGTATTTACAAAGTGAGCATACGCATTGTAAATCCATTGCATCTGATAAGACTGTGAACTGACGTACGGAATAAAAGAGTTTCCATCGCAGGAGGTTGGCTGAGAGTACTGCACACTTCTTCAACACAATAAGCAGAATAGAATAAAACACTATGTTGTTAGCAGGTATCCACAACGGCAACGGCAATCATCGTTCGAAGAATATTTTTATTTCCTCTGGCAGTTTTGCATTCGTTTTGGGAAAGTAGTGTTCGCTATCACGCTGGCATAAATTCGAAAATTCAAAAGGATTCCTATCCAGGGGTGGGTGATGGGATTGCGGCATCGCGCAATCTCCCTCCCCTTCCCGGAAAGTGCTGATCCATACAGTAGAAATCGTTTATAGCGGTATCGGTTACAACGATAAATCGCTTATAACGGTCACGATGACGGGTCCCGCCGTCTACGTTTTGTACAGTGATGCTACCGTTTATAACGGTAATCGATTATAACGGTTAGGATTATACCGTTTATAACGGTAATCAATTATAACGGTTAGGATTGACCGGTCACTCATTTACCGCTGTAAACGATTTCTACTGTAGGTCCATCTATTTAGCGAGCTGCACGCGCACGCCAAGCCCCCTTTCCCTCTTGGCAGGCGTGCACGTTTCCCGCGCGACGTGCAAGCCAGCGCGATTCTTTTCACCTATGGAGTACCACTATTCAACGCGCGCGCCGGAGTGCACGCTGCACACGGCGTGCACTCCAGGGTGCTACTGAATACGGCTCCATCTGTGATATTCTGCGATCTATCATGTCTGGCAGCGCTTGTGGTGTCTATCGATTAATGTGATGTAGTCCTATCTTTCGTAATGTTCACACTGAGGTAAAAACAAATGACAAATTGCACTTTCGAATGATTTCTTACGAAATATGACGCGTAGTTCCAGCGCAAATGACTAATGTTAAATCGCAATACAATAATATGTGACGTGTTGTTTATAATTACGAACTGTGCGCGGGAAATCATTGCGCAATTCAGAGAAATAAGGCGAGTCACTGCAGCACTGCTGTGTCTGTTTCTCAGTGACTGAGGCCACGCGTAAAAGCCGTAATAGTTATTGTGAAATCGATGACTAAGCTGTCAACCGTTGCCAACGCCGACTCCACTCACTCGTTCTCCAGTTACCGCAACGTGCTCTCTCATGTAACGGCAGCAGTACGCGTTTGAAACTGGAATATTCGTGGCGTCCGAGTTTTCGATTGCGTACATTTCCGCGGAACAGGAAGCATATTTTGCCTTTAAATTAAAAATTCTGGACTGTATTCTATTAGATGAAATAGGTCAGGATCCAAGCGACAACAGAAACAAAATGATTCTAACGGGAAAGCTAGGAAAGAAAATATTTTAGATCGTATTTCGGTTGTCTTGAGATCGCTCTTTGTTAGGGGCCATTCTTATCTCTCCTATTTTTACTGCAAAGTTTTACTGCATGCACAAAAACATAGTAATCGATATCCTTTGTGCATGCAGTAAAACTTTGCAGTAAAAATAGGAGGAATGGACGGATCCTAACAAGAAAAAATTATCCGTTAGCACCGGTGCAACTGTTCATCGCTCGAGAGATTTGCGATTTTCATCGTTTTCAGATTACTTCGCAACTTTCTGCCCGTGAAATACGACAAAGATGGCTACTCTGTTTACCGGCGTTGAACTGCAGAAAAAGGACGGAAGCAAGGCGCCTGGAGAAGTGGCACTCAAGGTTGTATCTGCTGTGCTGAGCCAGCAAAATTAATGAACTCATTGCAGGACAAAATCGTTGGAATCTACTTCTCTGCTCATTGGTGCGGACCGTGTCGTCATTTTACGCCAATCCTGAAGGTTAATGTTTGAAGCAGACAATTGCAAGGGTTTGCGCTTAGGGGTATGTATATATATATATAACCCAGCTGGCCGCTATAGTGGAAAAATAGTTTTGTATACCCCATACCCCATGTACATGTCTGATTAAGAGTGCACAGCATACCTGTAATCGGGGGAACCAGAGGTCAAAACCCCTGGGCCTCCTTTGCCTACCCCGGCTGCGCGGAAAAACATTAAAAATTTGGCGTTTTTTGAATTCGCGCCCAAATTCCGACACGAAGTATCGTAGCGCCTACCGTATATTTTCTACATTCCTCTATCAATGTCTCGTTCAGACGTTCTACGACGAACTGAAGAAGAGTGGCAAGGAATTCGAAATCGTATTCGTATCATCTGACGGATCTGCTGTCGAACTACAAAAGTATATGGAGGAATCGCATGGCGATTGGTACTTCCTGCCGTTCGGCAACGACAAAAATCAGTGAGTATTTTCACTTCTCCTAAGACTCGGGGTCAAATACAAAATGATGGGCAAGAATCTCTATGGTAATGTTGGTGCAAACTAGAGGTAGCCCCGTCGGACCAGGGCACCCAAAATTTTCTGGCGGTACACAGTAC
>JAQGAX010000618.1:0-15146 GCA_034698105.1 Plectus exinocaudatus
ACCAATGTTTTAAGGAATAAAGCGTTATTATAGCTTGAAAATTTGCCTCCGGCGGTTCCAAAGGCGCTAGAGCGCGCTCCTGGACCCCAGCCGATTTCACAGATGTGCTTCTTTTGACCAAATTTGATGCTGGAAACTGCACAAATTTGCGTCCCTTAAGTGCCCGCGATTGCTTCTCTCTCTCTCTGACTGTTTATCAAAACCAACTATGTTTTCATTGCGAAAAAGAAGTGCCATTTCTTTGGCGCAAATTTGAATTTTCGCGCTTTTTTTTTTGAATTTGGCGCCTTTTTTGGGGTGGGTCCGCGGATGGTGCGCGTATATACCCCCCCCCCCCAGACAGTCGGCTATACTCCCCCCAGAGCCAAACCCGTGCCCACCTCTGGGAGGTAGTAAGAAGAAATTATGGAGGTTTTGGAGGGGTTGTGCCCCTCCGCAAACATGGACAAGTTTCAGCGGCTGGGGATATGGAGGAAATTTTTCCCATCTGGGAGAAACCCCCCAGCGATCACTTTTTTTAGCTCGTCACTGTCCGGCGAAAATTTTGTACTACGCCAGAAACACGTTTTCACCCCCGACCATTATTTCACACTGCGATTTAGACCCCTTGGGATATCCCCCATCCTTCCATATGCGCCCCCGTTCACCTCTGGTCGTACTATAAGAGTAAATACGATTTTTTCAATCATGATGTTCTATTTTTAGGTGTATGCCTACGAATCAAGATTGGGCAGATGTTACTCTTCATATATATAATAAGGCCTACCCAATATACGAAGAACAATTGAAGTATACGTTACAGCAATTGCTTGGTGAAGTTGGAGGAATATTCGGTTTATTTTTGGGCTATTGCCTTTATGACTTCGTTTGCTTCGTCTTTTTTTTCCTTGTGAAGATTTGTCTCTTGTTGATATCCAAATTAAAAATTTGCGACAATTCTGCAGCGTACACTACTGTCTTTAAAATAATGCCTGCATTCCATGGTTCTTTTATTAAAAATTTGCAAAATAAACTTCAGTTTTTGGCCAAATTCGCAGTGGAATTGTTTAATTTCACGGAGATAAATTTGTCTTCAATGCGCAAGCTGGAATTACTTGTTTCACTGATTTTTAAATTCATTGTTGTAGCTATATTTAGCTATTTAACCATAAAAATGGCTTTTCCACTAGTCCAGCAATTTGCAAATCGCAGTACTGCATCAGATAAGAGACCGGTTTCAAATGATTCCATAGCGCTGCCTCCAGGTACCATTTGTATCAACATTTTTAATGTAGATTTAGAAATTTCGATGCGGAGTGATTATTTATCATTTCAAAATATAGTCAGCAATTTTTTTAACGAAACACATACCAAAGAAGAAATCTTAAATAAGTCTATCAAGTGGACGGAAAGTATGCTTCTGGTTATTCACTACTATCTTAATTTTTTAACAAACATAGAAACTTATTCCCCCTATGTGATCTTGCATGAAGTCTATAGCAGAGATAGGTATTTAGCAGTCCATGAAATCAGTAAAAAGTTTCGCTATCTTAACATTTCATCAAATGATTTGCGACAAAAGATTGGATCTGAGGTTTGCTTTTGTGTTTATTCATGAAAGTTAAAAATATTGTATACATATTAATATTCATATTCGTTAAATATTATATAATATTCATGCGTATATTAGTTACAATACAAAGGTCATATTGTTTGCGGGGGCTCATTTAATGTTGTTGGACTGGTTTTGGTAGGGGTTCTGTCAGGCGAAGAACCAATGATCTACGAAGAGTACATCATACAGTAGAAATCGTTTATACCGATATCGATTATAACGGTAAATTGCTTCTAGCGATCAAAATTGACCGGTCCCAGACGGTATCTTACCATGCTTAATAAATTCGTTTATGGCGGTCAAAGAATCGGCAGACCTATTATCAGTAAATGAGCTAATTACGATCAATGCACATGACAAACAGCATTGTCACTTCACTGTGCCAGCAAGCTTCATTGTTGCTTGGTGACCGGTATGAGCTAATTTCATACCCCAATATTAGCATGTACCGGTCAAAATCTGATAACCCCCCCAATAACTGATATAAACAATTTTTTATACACCGGTGTTTACTTATTCAAAATCACTGGTCCCCCATTTATCGGTATAAACAAATTCCACTGTATCAGTACAAAAAGTACGGGGATCTTCAAATTCACATCACCAATTCATTGAATTAAACATATGATGACGGCAAGAATATGACGCGTACATTCATATTTTTATATTCAAATTTGAATTGCTATCCAAAAATGCTTATTATCCCACCTTTTTATGTCCTCTCTGGGAAGGTGAGCACTGATACCGGGTTTTTTCGAAAATAAACCCGGGGCGTATCATCGAGAAATGCGATTTTTGAGTCTTCTCCTAAACTTGGAAAATACGCCCCGGAGCGTATTTTCGAGAAAGCGTATAAACCTCATTTAGCTACGTAGGGCATTGTAAAACTATTATTTCTCATCAGTGCACAATAACAGAAGATATCTTCTCATTTTCATTGAAATTGTTCTGCTTGTACTGGAAAATGACCGAATTTCGAGCAAATTCAAGCGACTTTGCATTAAAAAAGACAATAATATAAAACCTTTATCGCGCTAGCAAAATTGATTTTTAGCTCGGAAAATACACCCCGGGCGTATTTTCGAGAAGGCTTTCAAAAATACGCCCGGGGGGTCTATTTTCGGGGAAGGGCTTATTTTCGAGAAAACCCGGTAGGCCTCTGAAGCGGGTATATTATATTACGGGGAAGGGGATATTGCCAGACATGGGAGTAGGAGAAAAATAGCCATTGGGCATGGGAGTAATACAAGGTGTTCCAATATAAGCCGCAAATTTTAATTTTGAATAAAATTTTTAGTTTCACATCGATTCCGTTGAAATTCACAGGATTTGTAGAAAAAACGGGGCTAGGAATTTAACCAGTGCTAATTTTGAACGGATATAGTGACAGTAAAAATCAGTAAATTTCTCCGTTTTATCTACAAAATCTGCAATATCAATTGAATCGGTGTAAAGCAAAAAAGTCATTCAAAATTCAGGTTGGGTTCAAATTCAGGTTCAAAATTCAAAATTCATATTCCCTGCATCTCATTCAGATTTAGCGCGTGAATGCTAAAACATGGTTTTAAATCGTTAAACTGTTGAATATTTGCGCAAAAACCGAAATGTAATGTTTGAACTTTGTGCTAAGTTCATGTTTTCTTAATTACTCAACATACTTGTAACCAGGGGGGTCCCGGGGGTCACCCCCTCTGAGAAAGTCAAGAAATATTTTCGCTACGTAGTGGCGGAAAAAATTTTGGCGTTCAATTGGAATACGCGCCGAAATCCCCACGAAGGTACCGTACCCCCCCCCCCGAGAAGATCCACCCCGTTACAGGTATGTTACTCAATACTAATTGATCTCTAACTTTGTATATTATAGCTCCTGGATTTTGTTGATTTCAAAGTAGTGTACAAAGTGACAAATGGCGCGGCTTTCAATTTCACCGAAATTGCACTCAATGAAGTATCAAGTGTTTCACTTGCTTATGTTTGCTATTGGATTCCATTTAATTTATATCCATTTAGTCGTCTCCAAGATCAGATTATTATTACTGGTTCCTTTTTAACCACCACCTATAAACAGCGAAGAGACTTGCGCGTTGATTTCGAAGGTCGCAACAATTCATTATTTGAGCGTGGTTTTCAGTTTGGTGGACCTTATAGCCTCATCGCTGAGTCAGGCTATATTCACCGATACCAGTTAATGATCGATTCAATATACAATTCGCTTGAAGACACAAACAAATGCAGCAGTTCGGTGACAATGGAAAATTGTCTGGCACAGTGCCACATTGATTACATTCGAGCGATTTGTAATTGCACACCAACGATGTGGTCGACGTGGTCGTTTTCTTCCTTTTATCCAGAGTGTACGCTCCACAAATATTCACATTGTTGGGAGTACAACGAAACTCATGACATTAGTTGCAGTGATCACTGTGTGACCAAATGTAACGGCTGGAATATGCGAATATTCGATAGATTGGAATCTTTGAATGGAAACAATTTCTCCTTTGTTCAACTAGAACTTCAGGTCATCAATACTCCATATCTTTTTCTCATAGAAAGGGCAGAGTTTACGCTTGAAGAATTCATCGGTGTCTTTGGCGGTGCCATCGGTTTTTACTTGGGTCTGGATTTTTTAAAAGTTTTGGGATTTATCGTGGACGCAATAAAGCTGCCGGCACGGGCGGTTTCTTTGTGCCGTATGAAGAATGGCGACCAAAAAGAATGACATCAAAGATAGTGTACAAAGTGGAATATTTTCCAGCATTTACGTCATAGGTTTAACAGGTGTCCGAGGTCAGGGGTCTGGACCGTATTAGGGGGAGGGGATAAGGTCAGGGGGTTCGACCCCCTAGACCCATGAGCATATTGGGAGCAATTTATTAGTTTTTTCGTGACATTCATTTTACTTTTCTCTTGACTTCAAATAATTTTTCCTATATTTCGAAATTTACGACATTTTGAATTTGGTAGAGTCTGTTTTATTACTGAACTGATTCTAATTTGAGTACGAGATTTGATCCTATTTGTTCCAATATTCAGACACCATTCTAAGATTAGTTGTGATTGTCATGCCACGCTGTGAAAATTTCCATCTTGTAGCTGCTTTAACGGATTTGCTGTAACAAAATAAAGGAAAAATTATTGGTTTTTGCAATTTTTCCCTTGATTTTCGAAATCAAGATGCTTCCCATGTACAAATGGAATTTATGGTCAGATGTGGGAAACACAACGATCAACTGCACATTAAATGAATTATACGCAAAATAGCAGTATTGTACAATTTTCGGAGAAAGAGGTCGAGGAAGGTAGACGCAGACTTTTCTTGAAGCAAATGAAATCGTATTTATTTAGCAGTCAGATAGTACGTCCAGTAGACTACATTAAAAGCAGCGAATGCCTGAAACGCGAATCCAGCGAAAAAATAGAACTGAAGTAATTCGAAAAAGTTTTGATGTGCTGTTAACCATACATGTAAGAGATGTAAGTGTCATGCATGAAAAAGAAATTTTGACCCTGATTGTGCTGATTTTTTCCTGAACCCCTCCCCAACTTTGACACCTGTTACAGGTACGCTGTTAACTGTCTAAATGCATGTGCGGTGTTACCGATTCTGAAAATTCCATTCAAAATTTCGTTTTGTCGGTCCGGTCCGGTATGATATTTTTCACCCAAATA
Organism: Plectus exinocaudatus; assembly: GCA_034698105.1. Taxonomy (NCBI): domain Eukaryota; kingdom Metazoa; phylum Nematoda; class Chromadorea; order Plectida; family Plectidae; genus Plectus; species Plectus exinocaudatus. The sequence goes on from JAQGAX010000618.1 coordinate 5,264, forward strand.
CCCTAAATAATTTTCACGCTTGACTTCACCTAATATCCAACCCCATGACCTCAGTTCCCCCTTCAATGTTGATGCAAGCAATAAATTCATCCTTTGAATCTTGCCAACAATTTGTGAATTTTCCGCCCCATCTGCCAAACAAGCCTTCTGTCTCGGCCAAGTAAGGAATGAAAATCATATTTCTGTTGCTCTACATTCTTTGGGTGAATTTAGAGAGCTAATAAATCTAAAACTGCCAGCAAAGCCACTTACTAGTGGGAATGCTATGCACGAGATTCGATCAATCTTGCTTCCATAATCTAAAATAAGATCTCCCGGCTGGCTCGTATGCTCCTCGCTTATGGCAGTTTCACAGCCGTTCTGCGACAAATTTGCATTATTGTCTGCTTGTGGAAGCGCTATGTAACTGCCTTTTGCTATCCCAGAGAACTTCCAATGGTCCGAAGTTTCCCAATCCTGTGTTGAGCAGTTCTGTTTGGCTTTCTTTTCCAAGTGGGCAACGACAGCCATTTCAATAAGGGAACAGAATACGAATGCGATGCAAGTGATCATCCAGATATCGATCGCTTTTACATAGGAGACAGGCGGCAGAGCGCCGATCACCGTTCCGATCTGAAAAAGAACAGCGATCGTTCAGGTAGCTGGCTGGTGTCGCAAAATACAGTAGTCTGTAATATACTGGGACTACTCAATCTATCGCCCTCCTGTTTTGCTTTTCGAGACGTTTTCTGAAATTTCTTGATGACAAGTGAAAGCGAGAGACAGATTTTACAAAAACAAATTCAGCTTAATTCATTTGCGTCTCAGTGTTTAAAAAAAGCCCTTCGAAAATGTTAGAAAACATCATAAAACAGGGGAGGGGTCTATTGGGTATTACCGGTAGTAGCACAGTACTGCTACTATTTCTGAGCCATTCCTCATTTCATTTTCCATTTTCCACCTGAAAAGTCAGCGCCATGAGCGAGTTGACGCCGAGCACCATTCGAGCGTCCTGTGCCTGGACGTCGACGCAGAAGGCGATCCAGGAGATGAACACGCTGATGTAGGTGGGCAAGTACATCTGTAGGACGTAGAAGCCGTACATCCGATGGAAGTAGATCTCCACTTCCAGCCGGTACCACTCGCCGGCCTCGTAAACGGAGATGACCTTGCGGTGGGTAATATTGCCGAGTTTGAAGTCGGGAAGAACAATGCTTTGGCTGGAAGAAAACTGCGCAGTCCATCACACCTAACGAGAGCTGCAGAGCAATTCGTAAGCATTTTGCGAAAAAATAAGCAATATGCAGGATCCACATCAATAAAGCGCGCATATGGTTTGGCCATATGCACCATTTGAAATGGTTGAATTTGATAAAAATTTCTTGCACTCTCGGGCATACCGTATTATTGTCATTCTCAAGTATCGAATAGCCTGATTTTCATTGAATTACCTCGAGCTTTGACAAACTGTATTCAAAGCTATCATTTAGGTGGGGGACTGCTGGAGATTGTGTCGCAAAACAGCACGCGAATATACCGTATAACGATAAATTTTTTGCAATCGGTATACCAGCAGTAATATTTATGAATTCAAAAATCCGAATACTGATATTAATTCCAAAACTACCCCACCAACACAACTACAATATAATCATTACTGCTTGAAATTATACCTGTAATTGTTGAATGTGGATAATCAGTGGATCTTAGATGGTGATGACGATGATGATACATGATCAGAGCAATCCGATTCTTATCATGGTATAAGTTTGCTAATTTTGGTTAGCAATCAAAAATGGTATGCGTAGCACTAATATGAGAATGCACAGTTGGTCAGTCGAAAACTCATTCCTCAGAAAAATAGGTCAATCCTGGTCTGGTCCAGCGCATAAGTAACTCAGTCCAGGGCAGATGTGGGCACCGGTCGGCGTATGGCGCGGGTATGACGCGTATGTGACGTCACGTTAAACTATCCAGTGTACATTAAGTTTAAAGTGACGTCACATACGCGTCATATCCGCTCCATACGCCGACCGGTGCCCACATCTGAGTCCAGCAGCCGTAGGTACCAATCGGTCTAATTTTTTTAGACCGAGCTCGGTCTAAAATCCGCTCATTCGATTGGTTGGATTTGAATTTGGAATAACTTAATTGGTCAAAAACCTCACTCGGTCTAAAAAAATTCGGTCGAGTGATTGGTTCCTACCGCTGCAGGGCAAACAGCGTTTTTTTGGCGAGCCGATGCTTTCTCTTGTACACTTGGAGACATAACGTTATTACCTAGCATTTCACCTAGTGGCCCGCGGTAATTCGTGTTTTGAGTTGTATCTTTCATATTTACTTTAATAGTACTGCATTATCATTGCGATTAACGACATTATATAGTTTTCTCTGATATCATAATCATCATTGCTCACAACTGAATGAAGATACAACAGCACAAAATTGATGAGCATAAGCCAAGGACTGATAATAATCAAAGAATAATGCAGGCGCGCAGCTGTTACAGACGTTGAGCTAATAAATAACAGCCAGTGATTATTTTCATAAAATCAGCCGCAATTTCTAAAGCACCTACTGTATGTGCTGCATTAGTACGAATAACGCAACAGGAATTCTTTCAAAAGTGTCAAAGGCGATAGGACCTAAAGCATGATAGCGCCTCTGACACATTTACGGATGCGCAAAACTCAGTCTGAAGCCACGGAAGCGACTTTATCTGTGACATCAATGACGTAAAGGTGCACTTTTTCGCGACATGATTTCATGTTACAGTCACCATTCAAACAGATGCGTCCATCCGGAGAACTCTTCAGACTGCAAGTCTCGACAACATGTCCTTTGAAATTATATGACAAACGTTGCCAACGTTTCTTAGCCCAGTCAAGATGCCACAATTCCACCACTTTGTCATTAGTGCTGTGGTAGAAGATGCTTGCACCAACAACAACTGGAAAAGCCCAACTTCCTCCGCCAATCGGACGTTGGTCATTATCACTCATCACTTTGACTTCAGTCGTTTTGTCTCCATTCAGTGGTACGGTGAGGATCGGACGCCGAGTTCAATCGATTCCTGCCCTTACCCAGGCGAGTGAGCCCGAATATAAACACGGGGCGATCCAGCGGCCGGGACCATCCAAAGATCGACTTTTGGCAAGAATTCTCGATGCAATATGTCCAGTGCTGTCAATATCAATCTGCACTGCATGAAAAACTGTTGACGTGACACCTTGCCAATAAACGACACAGTAGACTTGGCCTTTGTTATCCTGTTGGACAGATTGATAGTCGCGTCCTGATGCGTTAACTGAATAGTCCTTGCCAGTCGTTTCTTTGTTGATTCCTATATAATGTTCCTCTATGAAGGAAACCTTTTCGCTGCTGACGGAAAATGTTACGAGGTAGTACTTGGTGGTGTCCAGATCCAATTCTAGAGACAGCAGGAAAGTCTTCGATGACCGAGAAATGGTGAGAATGTCGAAGATAGTTCTTGTTCTTGTTAATGTTCTTCGTCCAGTTATCTTCTCTCTTTCAATTTCAACACTTTGTTGCTTTCCAGTAGAGAGGTTGACACGCACGAAACATTTTCTTGACCAGTCGCGAACCAACAAATTCTCGCCGTCCGGTTGTATGTGGAAATGTGAACTGGAAAACCCCGGGAAAGTTTTGACTGAACCAGTTGAAGAAGATGCCCCCATTCCTAAAACGAATTTTACGGGAAGCCTGCATTAATAAATTGTAAAGCGAATAGTGAAAAAGAGTTCTTTTACATCGATGCACACAAATACCACACAATTTCTGTTGCATGGTGGCGCGTTAGAAATTAGGAAGCCGTACTGTCAGGGAAAATACGGTAGTTTGTTCCCCTACGCTATTGCAAGAGTCCGTTTCGACTGCAAATAATATTACTCACTGCAGGCAGGAGGCTCAGAAATGCCAGCTTGCGTCAAAGAGAATGCGAAAAAGTTGGGTGTAACTGTCGTCGGCTCGAGGCTGTGGTGCCGTTATCAGTCGACAACGGACGTGGGGACAGGGACATTAGGGCCTAGTTACTCCAATTGGTTTTCGAAAAGAGCATCGTTATTGACTTTTCGCGCCACCCTTCACGCGACTATTCCACAGTTTATTGAATTAATTCGTTTGTATGTATTCTTTATCAGCATCAGGTCCACGCACAGCGCTTCTACACGTACAGGAATTCAATGGCAGTTTTCGTGTCTGATAATCTCCGCATTGCTGACTCGCCAGCTTTGATTGCATTTCTGAGGTGCTTTAATATTACTGTACATTGGTGGTCCTCAGTTTATTGCGGTGATTTTATGGACAAGTAAATTGCTTAATGACTGCAAGAGTCGAACTGCTTTGATCATCTATTATCCACCAATCTACCAAATATAATAATTTCAAGTACCATCTCAAACAACAATTACTATAGATGTGGTGGTACGGTAATTTTGGAAACAGAATCGATAGTCGACATTTAGTACTCACCAAACGACTCACTAACCTGTCCACAATACCAACCGCATCAGCGCCCCCAATCCAATCCAGTTCGACATTGGCGGTATTGTACGAGTAGCTCTCGAAGTCCAGTTGGCACCTGATGACGTCCATTGGGAAGTTGGCCAAGTTCATGTTGCATGGGGCATCGACACGGATACGGTAATTCAACCATACCGTACCATTTGGGAACACCATGAGCAGGACGTTTGGCTTGGGGGATTCATGAACCAGTGCCTCCTTGGTATTTACCATGCACACGTTTGGAGACCATAGACGCTGCTCAAATTCCTAAATGGGACGGTGTAAGGCCGAATTGATACGCAAAAGGTGAAAAACCTGCTTAGTACTGTTACGATTTGCCACTTTAACACGTTATAAAACCTGCAAGCAAAAAACCATTTCTTTGCTCTGAATGAACGCAGTACACATTGAATCGCGCTGGTCTGACTGCGCATTCAAAACACAGGAGGATGCTTAAAATAAAAACAAAGATTTGAAATACGGTATATGCGTGTAGCGACCACGCGTGGATTGCGTGCATAACATTATTTTTAGCGCATTTATTTTTGCCAGGCGCTTTTTACCATATTACTTTAATTTTAACATTATATTAATTTTTTTTCGAAACGTTCTCCAACATTGGGATCTATCGCTCGGTTCTGGTTTCAGTTTTGCCTGATTTTCAAGGATGATCCTCACCTGATCGAACGATAAATTTTTTCGGCATTCGTCCATGCGATCGAAGGCCAGGCGATGGTCGAGCCAGATAGCACTGAACCAGAGGTTGAGCGTGACGCTACCCTTGATGACGGACAGCTCGGTCACATCCTGGATAGTCATCTCGACCTTCACGTGCACTGGACCTGATTCCGGCATTTTGGTCCTGAAACGAACGCTTTAGCTTCAGATACTCTATTATGCTAGGTTAAAGGCTTCGAATCCTCCCTCTTTAAAAGTTCAGTAAGAATATTGTCCAACTCTCGACGCGATCAAATGTCCCCGTGGGCATCACTGAATGCTCTCCCTGTTGCGAATACCTCACAAATGCAAACAATTGCTACAAATAGCATACCCATGCGAGTGGCTAAGAGGGCGCGGGGCATTCCCTGGTTTTTTAGGTTTCAAACGCTTACCCCTATTTACCACAAATGCCCCTCCCAGTTTTCCAAGATTGCCTTCCCCCAGTTTCTTAGTTAGCCCTCCGTTTCTCAGTTAACCCCCCAGTTTCTCAGTTAGCCCCCTCCCTAGTTTCTTAGTTAGCCCCCCTCAGTCACCCGATGCTAGCTGCATGCCGAGGATACTTGAACACCACAGATGCCTACCGACTGTAGTTCAGCATCAGCATATTGAGCACCTCTTGAGTACTTGGCCGTGTACCACTGCAGTGATGTTCCCCTGATTTCGTAACAGTCTTCACTGTCTTCACTATCGAGCAATCTTCATTATTGCCACTACCACTTCCAAAGAGTAGTACGAATATTAATATGACAGCCATTGGAATTTTGAAACTACACAGCCTGAAAAAATTGAGGAAATTTTGGCAGTTTACTGAAGAATTCAGGCAGCCGCCGCGGTGGCCCTGTGGTTAACGCGTTACGCTAATGCGTCGAGGGTCGACGCACGCTGGTTCGTTCCCCCTCCGCTGGCAAAATGTCCCAATCTCTGATTGGGCTCCCGGTGTCAGGCATGCGACGGTCGACCGGAAGGGCATGTGTCGTATCGATAAGGATCTATCTAGGAAGACCTGGAAAAAGCGGATCCTGCGGCAGCGGGACGAACGCTAGGGAACTTACCTGCTGTAGAATTCAGGCATTAACTCATTGACGCTAAAGGCTGGCGAATGTTATCGTTAAACGTTGCAGGAATGGGACTGAACGTCTGAAAATGAGAATTAATAATTTCACGTTCTTTTGGTTAATTTATTGATTTCTACCTATAATTACCAGCGGCTGTTACGGAGATTCCCAGCACCTATTCCAAACCATATGGGTAGTCAGTTGACAAGCGCGCCCTGTCCTTTGCATCAATGGTATTTGAATTCAAGCAGTGCAAAGCGGCACAGATGAACGGTCTGGGTGTCTGGTGAGCGAGGTCAAGAGCAAAGAGAGGGCAAGTAGAGAGCGCGAGCAAAAGTTCAAGTCGTGCGTGATATCGTTTTCAGTGGCGACATTAGCGCGCGTATTGACCAGCTCTAAGTTTCAATCGATCAAACCAACTTATACTATCTCGCAGAACGAAAAAATTCGAGAGTTGGTTTCCATGCTGTACATGTAATATCGTGAAATTGGTTTATCGATCGAAACTCAGAGCAGGTCTATGGGGGTGTCACGTAACACGCGTCAGGCTAGCTATTGGTGCCCGAATCTCCGTGAAGTCGTCGTAATTCACTAACATCCAACTGTATACTGAATGTGTCACTACTGACGCTAGCTAAGCAGTTTTGAGTCCTAACACGATATTTGTAGAGTGGCGCGGCGAGCGGGCATGAGATTGTCTATGTTCAGTAGTGTACACAGTTGGGGACCCTTTTGCGGAAAGAATGCTGATTGGCTGTTGCCACGGCGACAACCAATCGGCTTGCTTCCCGCTCAAAGACCCAAGCTGCGCAATACGCTGCCAAAATGCCAATATCTTGTTCTTGTTTCACATCGCAAGTGTTGTGCTGTGGTTCGCATTAATTGTAATTCGATCTATCGTTATGATTGAAGCAAATCTGACTCAGTCGACAGAAACAGACGAAGATGTTTTCCCTCAAATCTATCTTGTTTCCTGCATTGTTATTGGTGTCGCGATTCTTGTCTTCTTATTAATTTGTCAATTTCGCCTTTATCTCAAACGTCGTGATCATATCACGTATCTGCAAGTCAACAACGAGAACAAAATAAGGGATGACGAAGACATTGTCCTGCTTGACGTGGGTGGAACGAAATTCAAGACAACAGAGTCAACGTTGATGCAGTGCAATTACTTTGATGCGATGTTTGACCACTATTGGGAGGTGGACCATGAAGAGGTAAGATCCACACCAAAGGTGGAGACCGAAAGTAACGAGACCTTCGAGACCAAGACCGAAATCTGGGATTCGAGACTGATCTCTGTTTCGGTATCAAAACGATGCGATACTCCCGGAACTAATGAGACTGGTCTCGGCCTCGATGCAGGTCTAAGGTGGGCATGTTCGCAAGTAGGGGGGTCATGCGGCATTCGCACTCAGATAGCCACAGATTATTGTCTGAGGGTGATATGACGTCACAATTAGATTACATATCTGAATTCAGATTTGTAATCAGCACAAAAAACTGAGTTTGAAATGTTATTTCTGTTGAAGTTTCTGTTGCAAAAAATTACAAAATTAATTTTTCTGTTCCACAGAAAACGAATACTTTTTCAAACGGCTTTCAAATTTTTCCAAATCGCAACTGTTTGCCCGTTTTTGCATGGCCAGCTGCACACAAATCTTTAGGAAGCGCTCTGTCAAATGCAAAACTGCTTGAAAATTGGTTGCCTGACAGCTGATTGATAACTGTTCAAAATCGTCCAGTAACTTTTGACCTTCCCTGTTGTATTATATATTCCAGTTTATATCACGAGTATATTTCATGATACAGACGAAAATTTCTTGGCACATTGCCTTGAAACTTTCGAAATGAAATGTCAGCATCAAACTGAAGCAGTAACCTTCGCTGAAAATCATAACATTACAAATTATGAACGATTAAAAAAGCAACATCAATCCTTTTCCTTTTAGCACAATTGTATTTTCATTGACCGTGACGGCAAGCTGTTTGCTTATATTCTCGCGTTCCTACGAGGCAACACAACGCTTCCTGGTGACACAAATCTCCTGAAAATGCTTAAGAAAGAGGCCGAATTCTACGGAATCGAATCACTGATCAACTACATTACTCTCAAACTGGGCGAAAATGATAATATCATTGTGCGGATCGATACAATTAACTTTACTCAGCGCATTATCAAGAGAAAAACGCTGCTGAATGCTATTGAACATGGGTTTCATGTAGGTTTCCTTTTGTTGCATTGGTTGTGGCCAAAGAAGTAACAGGGCAGTGAATGTTGTCAAGAATATAACTCCACTTTATGATATGTACCCTCAGAGGGTCTTTTGTCGGGTTGCGGGGTAAACTCCGCAAACTCTCTCAGCTACATGTATGTATGAGGGTACATGAGATGAGGTAGGTTGCGTTCAATAGAATGTTTTTGTTAATATTCGGTATTCCATTTACTTAATTTTAAAGATTGCCTTTGTGATCATTCGCTACATGATTCAAACTGTCGGCTTTTCCATCGAAACTAGCTTTATTATTGATATTCAGGAGCTTTTCGCCAACGGTCGTCAACCAAACGACATCAATTTCCGCTTGGTGACTTCGATTGATATCGCCCCCTTTGCTGCCGAAATGTGGGTGATGCTCCTTGATGCGTTCCTGTTCGGCAAGGCTGGTCTAGTATTCATAGATACCACCACTGCATACTTTCTCGCGCACACGATTGCGTTGGGAAAGCGATGGGGAGTGCCCTCGAGCACCCTGCAGTGTATTGCTGACCACATAAGCGATATGAAGTTGCGCGATTCGAAGATAGAAGCCAATCATTAACATTGCTACACACCAGACCTGGGCACGTCCCGAGGTCTGGGGGGGTCGCATTATAAATTTCTGGGGGGTCGGCAACCCTCCCCCACCGTACTAAAATGCAAAATTTTCTGGGGGGGGGGTCGCGCCAAAAGTAAGGGGTCGCGCGACCCCCCGCGACCCCCCACTGCCCAGGTCTGCTACACACCCCTTCTCCATGTCTGACATCATAACCATTCTGGCAGTGATTTTTATTGTGCGGGGGATTTGTGTTCGATTATTGTATGACGTTTAGATGATGCTAAATATCGTTCCAGTTGTATTCATCATTTTGCTGCACGCTCAGGATATAGCTTTGTATTCAGGTTGTCACTGAATCCCTGTTCAAATGGCATAGTATTTCTGCAATATGGGGCCATTCATAAATTACGTCACGCTTTGGGAGGGAGGGGGTGTCCGAGAAGCCCTGTGACGGACGCGTGACGCTATGACGTCATATCTATGCTTAACCTAGGAAGAGGGTGGGTCGCTAGGGTTGTAACGGGGACGGGGAATTCCCCGTCCCCGCGGGGAATCCCCGTCCCCGTCCCCGTCCCGAAATTTGGTTTCTTCCCCTCCCCGAAATTCCCCGTCCCCGAAAATTTATTTTTCCCGTCCCCGAATTCCCCGTTTTTTAAATTTAGTTCCAAAAAAGTCCAAAATAAGCTTAGAATATGCAAAATTAGTCTACTTTGACGACTAGTGACTATTAAAATGGCAATCATTCTAAGTCGCAGCTATTCAGTGGCTCATATGAACGTATTTTGAAA
>JAQGAX010000619.1:0-15141 GCA_034698105.1 Plectus exinocaudatus
AATCTGGGGGGGGTACGTACCCCCCCCCCCCCCCCCAGCCGCAAACCGGTGCCCAGGTCTGTTCTGGCTGGATATCATACTGGGTCATTATTGAATGCGGTTGCATTTCTTGCTTAATCCGCTCCTGTTTCAGCGTCCGGTCGATGGCGTTTGTGCCGCCTGACCACCTACGGTCCTTGATACGCCAGTACTTCAGGCGGCGTAACGAGGATATTCCAGAAAACTATCAATTTTCACCCAAGTCCTTCCTCTTCGTCACCTACCACTGCGAGCATGGCTACGAGCTAGCTGACGAAATCAACACCATGTACTGCCAGAACAACACGTGGGTCAGTACGCGACCGCAGTGCGAAGGAAAAGGTGACTACTTTAATAATTTGATAGCTGGCACCAGTGGCGGTAGCAGACTACGTGACCGGAGGTGCGTTTTGGGTGGTGCTTACTGTGATTGGTTGTCGTCCATAGCAACAACCAATCGAAGCTGACTCCGCCCAAAACGCACCCCCGGTCACGTGTTCTGCAAATGCCACTGGCTGGCACACTACATGGTCTGCTGCTCGCGCAAATAATAATGATTCGAAATAGTTTGCAGAAGAACAGCCAGTGGCGATTCGGGGGGTGAATCAAGTGAAATTTTTTATTTGACATTTCAGGTGCGTGTAAACAGAACAACGGAGGCTGCAGTCACACATGCCACTCGATTGATGACGATACTGCCCAATGCAAATGCCCGCGCAGCATGGTTCTTGACGACACCGGAAAGACTTGCATCAGTACGTTTTGCAATATATTCACAATTTTGTATGGGATAGAGGAAAAATTCAATCGAGCTCCGTAATGCCCAATTCATAGATCTTCGAATTTAGCTCTATCGCTGTGGGACAATACTTTTTGCTTATCGTTTTAACTGTTGGATCTGCGTTCGAACACTGAACGACGATTGAGTATCGCGTATTAATCTGATCGTGAACCTGATCGTGGCGAGACCAGAACTCAATTTTTTGGACAACTCGCAGACAGATTTTGAAAATATGCTTATTTCGTAATTAGCATTGATTTTTTTTTGGTAAACCAATAAACAAATTCTTGTCCTGCTGTAGAAATATGTTGAGTATTCCTTTGCATCATGAAGGATGAGCGTTGGCGTTGCATTTATTCCTTCAATGCCGAGTTTCATGCAGAGTTGTAGGCAGAGTTCTCGAGGCCCAGAAATTCTAGGACATGATCTCTCGCTAATATGAACTCTATGGATATGAGCTATATGGTTTCATACGATCGCATTGCTTTTAGAACCCATACCGACAATTCCGTGTCGAAACCTTGGTGGATGTAATTGCGCCACTATTGATGACGACAGATTCAGCTGCACCTGCCCGAATGGAGAAAAATGCCTCCGTGAGTTGAATTCAGAGCCGCATCATGTGGAGGACGAAGGGGGCATTTTCTTTTATCGCGGGGCCTGGCTTTGAGCGATCAATTTTGCCTGTTGTCTTATAAAGTGCGCTTTTGGTCCACCTCCCTTATGCGGGAGTGCGATGCGGTACCCTTTTTGCGACATTATGTATCCAGATGGGATCCTATGTGCGATCTCTGCTCGCTTTACAAAATATACGGTTTAAAATTTGTTTCAACCTAAGCTACTGCAGTGCTGAGACAAGCGCCAGTTCTATACATCGAACCTGACGGCCCATACCAGATCGAGCCTGGAGGTAACATCAACATCACTTGTGCGGCCGTCGCGTTTCCGTTCCCCGAAATTTATTGGCTACGGTAAGCAAATTAACTTGTCGGTTGCGTGATTACGACAGAAAACGTGGCTTGACGATTATTTACGTTTAACAAAATTTTGATAGATTGCAATCGAATATGAACAATACTCTAGCTGGCTTTCACGCAGATTGCGCCATTGAGCTTATTGCTATTTGCATTTAAATGTGATGAAAACTGGAATTATCCTGAAAATCAGGGTCAAGCACATACACGATCCTAACGGTCAAGTAGGGTTAACCAATGCAACATTTACAACTGTGCGGGATATTAGTTTCGTTCATATGTGCTGATATACTGTAAGTACTGTATACTGTAAGCATATATACTGTATACTGTATACTGTAAGCTATACTGTAAGTACTGTATACTATAAGCATATATACTATATACTGTATACTGTAAGCTATACTGTAAGCATTTCAGTGAGGGAGAAGAACTGGAGAAGCGGCCATACAAACCGGGCACCGTAAAAAGTCAGCAAGTGCTGATCATCAAAGAACTGAATCGCAATACAGACTTCACTTGCCACGCAAACAATACATTGGGCACTGCGCAGAAAGTGGTTACCGTGATCGTGACTGGTAAACTACCGTATAGTTGCGTTTTATGTGACTAACAAATATAGTTTGGTTTCCTCGCTCACCATTACTAACTATTCCATCTATTACGTAACGCTATGGGAGAGAGGGGGGGTCCGAGAGGCACTGTTACGTTCAAGAATGCTTAACGTTGTAGTATAGTAGAGGTTACGGTAGGCATGTTACGGTAGGTATACGGTATGCAAAGGGGAGGAGGGAAGTACCCAGAAAAAGCGTTACGTAATATGTGTGCAACCCCCAAACGAAATTATAGATTTGATCTTGTTCTATGATTTGAAAGATATCGCTTTAGGACCCGGTTCACAGCCGATTCTGCGTGGCATCGACGCCGGCCGAACAGAAATTTCCGTTCGCTGGGAAGTGCCGCATATCATCAACCGACCGGTCACGTCCTACACAATCTACTACACGAACAACGGTGTTCAGCCAGTCAAAAATTGGAAAACGCTACATGTCGATGGTAATATTGAATTATTACTGTTCCTGCATTTGAGGGAAAATGTATTTAAGAGCCGAATCGCGAAGTGACGATCACGGATCTTCGGCCGGACACGGAGTACTTCATTCGATTGCAAGCAAACGATGAACTCGGCCCAGGGAAGCTGGGCGGCCCGGTGTCGATTCACACAAAACGGCCTGGTAAAGGCATTTATTTCTTGGAACGATGAAGGTTTGAAAATTAACTAAAGTGTAAAGTAAATATCAAGGAATTGCCGGTACATCCGCTGCACTGAAACGAGACCTGCGGCGAAATTCTTTAGGGTATGGCGAGAAATCAATAGTTTCAGCAGCCGCGGGAATAAAGCGCGCCAACATGAACGCATGATTTGGAATAGCTTTGTTTTCTGAAAATTTCTTGCGTTCGCGCGAATTTCGTAACAATTTCATTCTGTAACATCCAACACCCAGATTGTCATTGAGACGCCTCATGCTGAAGTATACGGTATTCATTACTCTCGTTTTGGCGTGGTATACTATACCAGTGCAACTCCTCCCTCATTGCAGCTCAGGGTCCTCGTCTCTATCTGGAACAAGGCGAAGAGATGTTCGTTCCGCCGATGATGTCGTTCAAAATCGAGTGCAACGTCACTGGCGGCGATCCGCCGCCGTCTGTCGCCTGGCACAGTCGCGGTCGACCAATCAGTACCCCCATGGTCAGCCAATTTGTCACTGTCGAGCACGGCGGGCTGATCGAGAGCACCACCTTCGCCTGCGTCGCCGAGAACGAGGCGGGCAAAGCCGCCAAGAAAATCCGCGTTGTCGTCACTGGTCAGTTAGTAATTACTGTAGTTACATAGACGTACAGTAGTGGACAAAAGAAGCGAACACTGGACAAGATTATCGTATCAGATGGGTTGTATGGAAGTTCGATCTTTTTTTAACAACTATAGTAGAATTCAGATTGCACGATTTTTGGCGAGACGTAAGCTGATGGGCTGTTGCTATGACGACATCCAATCAGCATGCTTCCGCGAAAGATCCTTCATCTGCACAAGCAGCTGATTAAAATATTTCAGGTCCCACAGCCCCGGAGCGGATTCGCTACCAAATAGAAGACAACGCAGTTGTCATCAACTGGGCACCGCCAAGAGTGGACAACGGCAAGATCACCGAGTACGAGATCATCTACACCGTCGATCCGTCGCTGTCCGCCGATAAATGGATATCCGTCCGAGTGACGGACCCTGAGGCGCGCCATCTGAAGATCGAGGGACTGAAAGAAAGCACCGAATACACTTTCAAAATACGCGCCATCAACGAGCTCGGTCCTGGCCTGCTCAGTGAATCCTTCAACGCGACCACCTGGCTCGGAAGTAAGGCGGAAATAAAATTTGAAAAACTATCCTTCAACCTATATCTTTTTATTATTGCTATCACAAATGTTACAATTATAATTGCGAGAAAAGCGATGATTATTAAAGATTTATGAAATAGATCCCTGTGATGGAACGAGAGACTGAAAGATTCCAATACAAGCTGTTCTTGAAGTCTTTTGGGACCTATCTAACCTCAATAACTGTATCGGTCCTCTAGAACTCCAAGGGAATCTGACGGCATTTACTGGGAACTAAAACGGGTCAAACCACTTCGTCATAGGTCCACACCGAACCCCAAGCCCATTTCTGATATGGTATATGTTTTCTTTGTTTTGTTTCGTATAAAGTTGGAACTTTTGTTGCAGAACGCCCTCCATTCGTAACGGTATCCAGCGACTCGCTTGTGCGAGATCCGAGCGCGGATGAGCTCACTATCGAATGCGAAGCAGTCGGAGTGCCAAAGCCCCGCATCGTTTGGCAGTGGAACAATAATTTGGTACGTATACTACTGTATATGATTAATTGTTCAAGAATAAAATCGGGTACGGAGTTCTACTTTAGTCTTTTTCGTACGTACGAGGCACTCCACCAAAAAATTGACACGTATACGTTTACACTACACGCTTACCAATGTAACTCTTGGCAAACTGTATCCCCTTGTGTTCTCATTTCTGCGTGTATTTCTTAAAATATGGTACTTCTTATCGACGTCATCGCCAGAGGAAAACTCCTGCGATCATATGTAAACTACTGGACAGTAAACGGTGGTACTTCTTATCGAAACAAATGAACTATTTATTACCCGAACATGAAGTGAAATTTTCATTCAGTGACCAAAGTGCGTTGCAGATCGAAGACGGCGTGGATGATTGGAGGATCTACGACGTCACGCCGATGGAGGCCACCGATCGCGTCAACTCGAAGCTCATTGCCAGCAGTACGACGAGATCGGGCACCTTGATTTGTCAGGCTATCAGCACCTTGGGCGCCGACGAGAAGCCCATCGAAGTGAAGATTAATGGTCCCGGCAGTGCACCGAGTGGTGTCGCTGTGGTTACCAACGACAACGGCTTCGATGTGTCATGGAGTCCGCCTGCTGTTCCGAATGGAGAAATTAAGGTAGATATTATACACAGGGCCGTGCCATAGTATGTGCTGACTGTGCTGAAGCACAGGGGCGCCGGACAACGGCTAGTAGTAAAGGGGGCGCCGAGAGGCGTCCTGCTAATACAAAAGGAGCGCCAAGTCAAAGAGGGCGCAATAGTTAAGCACAGGGGCGCCCCAGTGGCATGGCACGGCCCTGATTATACATAATAACGGTAGATACCGTATACGATTACGGTAATGCCACCGGTAACTGATAAGTTGTAAGGGTAACTTTACCAAAGAGCCCAAATGGGGCGAAAATTTAATTTGTGACACAGGAATGAAAATACCGTCAAAAATTTGCAATCAACAGTTGCAAATCCTAACTTTTGGAAAAAACCGTCTTGCAACTATCCAATTGGCTGGGTTAAATGAGGGCAACTCAAAGATACCGAAACCTTGAAATTAGGATTCATCCATAGTGCCCAAAATTAATTATTAGTTTTCATAGTATAAGCAGAGCAATGAAAAGCAAAAATTTTCCTCCCCGGCCGGGAATCGAACCCGGGTCTCGCACGTGACAGGCGCGGATACTCACCACTATACTACCGAGGATTACGGAATAACGGCCGTACGCGTTGGCTAGGTTCTACAACAATATTACAACGCCCGCTACTATCAATTTACAATGGGTTTCCGCCGGTTTCAAGCAGTAACTCACTTTCTTATACCATATCCAAGTACAACGACATAGGTCCACACTCTCTCCCATAGACCTATTCTTTCGTGATTAACACAAGCTTCCGATTTCGTGTTTTCATTGACCATTGCCCCAATATTTCAGACTTATATCGTGTACTATACGACCGACCCTGACCACGCGTTGGCGGATTGGACGAAGAAGGAAGTGGCTGGCGACTTGCGCAACGTGACAATCATGGTGGAGAAGGAAGATACTCCTTACTTCGTGCGGGTCCAAGCGGCCACCGACGATGGACCTGGCATTATTTCTGAAATCTACGATATTACAACTGGAAAGAAACGTACGTTCTAACTAACTAGAAACGCTAACTAGCAGTCGTTGAATTAACATTCATCCATAGTGCCCAAAAGTAGTTTCCATAGTATTAGCAAAAGTATGAAAAGCAAAAATTGTCCTCCCCGGCCGGGAATCGAACCCGGGTCTCGCACGTGACAGGCGCGGATACTCACCACTATACTACCGAGGAATACTGTTGCGTGATCCTCCACAATAAAACACCAAGTTGTATCCTTTGTAAACCTCCATGTTCTTTCTAATTCTTTCTACCACTGCGTGACGGAAATGAACATTTTCCAGTTCTGTCTCCCAAAGAGAAGAACAAAGCCAAGCAGAACTCGGGAATAAGTCATTTTACGTTCAATCAATTACCGAGAATGCATGACGTCACTGTTATGAATGGCGTCAACGTTATGAATTCTTGGTAACGAACGGAAAGTGACGTATTCCAGTGTTCTGTTGACTCCGTTCTGCATTTTAGGGGTAGGGAATGGGCTCTATTTCGTATTCCTCGGTAGTATAGTGGTAGTATACGTGCCTGTCGCGCATGAGATCCGGGTTCGATTCCCGGCCGGGGAGGAAACTTTTTGAATTTTATTGCTGTCCTTCTGCTATGAGAACTGGCAACTAATTTTCGGCTGTCCGGCTTTTATTTATCTGGATTTGTGACCAGCAGAATTTTTTGCCAAGGTCGCAGACCGCTACTACCCAGATCCGGTAGGCATAGGTGTAACCAGGGGGTCTAGGGAGATTGGACCCCTGGTCTCCGCGTACCGTCCCCCCCCGATAATGTTCAGACCCCTGGCCTCGGACATCCGTTGCACCTATTCCCCCAAGGTATCCCCACTTACGTATGTGGTCCAGATCCCCTGACCTCGGACATCGGTTACATCTATGGCTGCCGTTTGGGTGGTTTTGCTTGCCGTACTCCTGCAGTGAACGGTAATTTAAAGAAGGTTTAAGTGGCAGAAATGAAAGCCTTTCTCGGGTAACTTCCTGTTCTACCTGGATATAGTCGAGAAATGTATCATTCTCGTTGTCCTCGGTAGTATAGTGGTGAGTATCCGCGCCTGTCACGTGCGAGACCCGGGTTCGATTCCCGGCCGGGGAGGAAAACTTTTGCTTTTCATTGATCTGCTACTAATGGGTACCTCTTTATCACCACTATCAGGTTGGCACTCTTGCAGTCGGAACATAAATAGGGGCATGACACCCCAGATTTCAGAAAGGTCCCCTTTAAAAATTTTCGATTTCCTCTGGGAGTGGCAGTACCCCGTTCTTAGGGTCAAGTAACGCTCCTGCCTGCAGTGAGCGCTAATTTAAAGTAGTCTTTCATAATACAGTAACCGGTTACCTTCAATTTCAGGCATCCCGATCACCGTGCGCCTCGTTCTCCTCCACCCATCCATTAAAGCGGGCGCAGAGGCGGAGACGCTGGTTGACCCGGGCGATCTGATTCGCTTCCGCTGCTCCGCCGAGGGTCGCCCGGTTCCAACCATCTCCTACACGTGGCTGCCATTCGACCAAGGAGAAAGCGGTCCGGAGCCGGTTCCGATCGCCGCTCAGACCGAGCGCGAGAATTCGGTGGACTCGGTGTTGGTTGAGTCGGAAACATTCACGAAAAGAGCGCTTGTCTGTCAGGCGAGGAACTCCGAGGGGTCGGCTGAGGCCAGACACACCTTCGTCGTCACCAGTACGCGATCATTTTTTCTCACAAGGATCATTTTCATAAAACTGTTATAATCACAACTGCTATAACTACAATTGCTGAAAGTACGGTGACTGGTCAGTTATGACGTCATAACTGACTAATCACCGCCCTTCCCACTATTCTATCAATACATAAAACAGTTCTCTAATTTCTACAGTTTTATGAAGTCGGTCCTTGTACCTTAGGCTTGAAATGAACGAGCAACTAATAAATATAATGCATGCATTTTTAGAACCAGGTAGCGCTCCAACGGACGTTAAGACGATCGTCGATCCTGATAATCATGTTACAATCACTTGGAATCCACCAGTCTATCCAAATGGCGAAATTACAGTGCGTTATTTTGCGTATTGTATGCTTTAATGATATCTCTCTTAAAACTGAAGACAAGGGGAGTGTGAAAATCTTTTATCTCACTGCCGCAGTTACCCCAAGGTTTGTAATATTGAAGAAAAACTATTCCGTTTATTTCTTCCAGGTTCAAGCCAGCCCTGAACCTGAGGTAAAAGAAATATTGTACCAGTAGAATATTTTATCTTTTTGCGAATGGATAATTGCGGCTAGAGAATAGACAAACAGAATTCAGGGCGTGGCTCTTCTCGTTCTTCGCTGTGCATGACCCGTAGACTAACTCGGGTGCATGAAACAGGAATTAGCTTACGGTATTTGTAATCACAGCGCACTTAGAATGGGAGGCTAATACTGTATTATGGGCGGTCACCGAGACAGACTCCGCGGTCATTGCCACGAGGGCGTGTTGCAGGATGGTTCCACCGCAATCGCTGCTACGGTACCTAAGGCCATTTCCGTGGTCTGATAGCCGCCGCTTGTGACACTGCACATTTAGCGCTGATTAAATATTTCCTCGCATGCCCGAGTCGTTCGTGATGGGACCATCCTACGGCGCGAACGAAGGGCAATATGTCCGGGGACTCTGTCTCGACGATAATAATACAGTATTACCGTATTACCGTAACCATGATACAGTTTTCCGTATCACCGTAACCATAATACAGTATTACCTGCCAAGTGAACAGTATCGTATCAAACACTATATCTGATATTTAGTCGTACACAGTCTACCTGACCACAGACAGCAGCCAGCCACTCAAGCAATGGCAAGTGTTCGACGTAAACGCACCAGACACAAAGCTGGAATTCGAGCGCGGACAACTCGAGCCCGAAACCCTCTACTACATCAAACTGGGCTCTAAGAATGAAGACGGCCTTGGCGTCATCTCTGACCCTATCCAATTTTCTACCATCAGCGGAGGTAAAAATCGTAAATTCCTTATGTGGCATTTGGTTTGGGCGGTGGAATCAATCTGATTTTCAATCATTTTGACTTTATTTTTTGGATTTATGGAATAATTTTCGGCTATATTTCTTGCACCCTCGCAAACTTAGTTGATTGTAGTTACAGCATAAGTAATGATTGAACACGGACGCGGGGCCAGAAAGTGAAGGTTGGGGGGGAATTCGAAATTGAGGAGGGAAATTCATAATTTTCTTCACAAATGTCAAAGTTTTATGTCACTATGTCACAATTTGGGGAATCCAAAAGACGGGGACTCCCCTCATCCCCCCTCTAGCGCCGCGCCTGATTGAAAATTTGAAGTTATAATTGAACACAGTAATAAAAATCTATTGGTTTACAGGTCCACTTGACGCACCGAGCAATGTATTGACGGATATCAGCGATGACAATACGGTTCAGATATCCTGGAACGGGCCACAGAATCCTAATGGACCCATCACGGTAATTTTGTGGCGTTTGCCCACGAATAAATTTGAGATTTGTGTGAAATTCAGTGGAGCAACCAATATTCGATTCGTATGTAGTTGGATTGTTTGACAATTCTGATTAGATTGGAGGTGGAACTGGTAGAAGAACTACCGTATCTGGGGTAGAGGTACCATATATGGGACAGAGGTACCGTATCTGACACTTTGAGAGGGAAGCAGGGGATGGCGCCACCCCCACACTCACTCCTGCTGACTGCTAAATGTGTTCGCTATAGCTCTGTGATTCCGAATCGAAATAGTAAGTCAACTTTCTTGCAGGGCTATGTGATCTACTTCACCCGCGAGGTGGAACTGTCGGACGTCGTGTACAAGCAGTGGCAGGTCGTTCAGCTCCCGACGCATTTGGATGCGTACACCTACGTGATGGACCCGGCCAAGTTCCTCATCCAGCCCAACACCGTCTACCGCGTGCGCGTCTCCGCCATCAACGACCAGTCCGAAGGACCGGCGAGTGCCGTTGTCACCTTCGAGACTTTAAGTGGCGGTGAGTTCTTCGAATTATTTTCTATGATTCATACACTGGTAATATGCTCAGTTAATCATGATTGCATGCTGTTCGTCGAAAGCATCAGTTACAGCTACCGTATTTATTGTAATATAGGAACTGTCTCTAGCATTAAGTCACCCTCACCTTTGAATTAGAAATCAACAAAGTAAATTTTAGTGTCCAAAATGTTAATTTAACATTAAAAATTTTTGGAAACCTTTCGTATTGCTTTATCAATAAATTCTTGGTATTGACATCAAAACAGGCAAAAATTCGCCTAGTAAGTAGTATGCGACACAAAAATGTTCTTCTAAATGAGACAAATACAACAAGTGTGGTCAAAATTTTCAGAAATGGCGCCGACGGTGACACTCGAGCCGGACGACACACTGCTGAGCGTTGAGCCGCACGGCCATCTCTCGGTCACCTGCAAAGCGACGGGCACGCCCGCGCCGACCATCAAGTGGGTGATCGGTGAAGGTGATGAAGAGATCGCTGGCCCACAGCTCGAACTGCGGGATCTCGTCAAAGATACCGTAGTCAAGTGCGTAGCCACAAACAAGGCTGGCGAGGCCCACAAAACTCTTCAGGTTCAAGTCTCAGGTAGAGAGAGCTATGAGATTCAGAGCCAGATGAAACTAATCGATAATTGCATCCACGCCGTGGCGCTGGCCCGTGTTGCCATGGCAACCGGCCCGCCGCTTAACCATGCGCGGATGCAATTATCGATTAATTTAAGCTGGCTCTGATGAGATTGTTGATCGCGTACCGTGCAAATGGCCCGGCAGAAGCACAACTGGACAACTTGGGGGGAGGGGGTTACGGTCCGCCCCAATCTTTCCGGGGAGAAGGGATTGCCAACCCCAACCGATCCGAACCCCAAATTTTCCCGTGTAAACCTGAAAAATTGGCATAATTGTTTTACAACGTCGACGGAAGTCTCTGGGGGGAAGGGGTTGGTCGCAGAAACCCTCTTTGAAATTAACATTAAAGCGCTGATTAAGCAAAGAATTCGGTCAGAACTGTAGTCGGAAGCACTGTATATCTTCTTAAAACGTTCACTTTGTTCTCATTAATAAAATTCAGTTTCTTATTCTTCTATCTGTAGGCCCCGGCTCACCTCCAAATGACGTCACGGTTATTGCACTGCCAAACAACCAAGTGAGTGTCGAATGGAAGCCGCCGACCGACCCGAACGGCCCCATCACGCAATACATCATCCACTACGGTCCGATCCTCGACGACGCGGAAACGCCGTCGGACTTCGAGACGGTGACGGTACCCGGTGACGTTCTCATCTACAAACTGCCCGACATGCCGCCCAAGACGCGCTACGGCGTCAGGGTACAGGCGGTGAACGAGCGCGGCCCTGGCATCATCTCCACTTTCCACACCGTTAAGACGCTGCCCGACGGTTGGTGGCGCTTTGTTCTTGCGTTCGCCATGATAATTCAATGAAGGGTCATTCGAGATTTAAGTACAATAATGGATTTGGGGCATGTCTAGGGTGAACTAAGGGCTTCATAATCTCTCCCGGGCATTTCGACAGTACTTAAAAAGATTTTGGAGTCCAGGCAACCAACCAATGTGTCATCGTTAAAAAACTATCGATTCATCTCCCATAATATTTTGCTTTTGATTCTAGCCGAGACGGTTTCTTTCGGGTTCCGCTGAGCAATTAGATAGCAATTGATCAGGTCGGGAAAGTATTAGTAGATATTCTTCCGATCTAATCAGGTCTTCTTACAGATGTCCTCTCCGCAGTTATACTGTATAGAGTAATGCAGCAATCCTAAAATTTTTGCATCGTTTTGAAATGTTGAAATTATTTTTTGTCCTCAATAGCGTGAAAGATGAAGAATACAAATCTCAGTATTTGATTCATAAAATGAGATTGCAGCACCGGCGGCACCAACCGGGGTCGGTACTAGAGTGGAACCGAACAATACTGTGGTGATTTCGTTCGATGCTGTCAAAGAGCCGGAGGACAATGAAAAGATCGTCAGGGTCAGTGAATTTTCTTGTTATTGTGGCAGAAGGCGACATGATTTCAAAATCCTCTTAAGACTGCTGCCGTGAGTAAATATTAATTCCACAGCGTAATTTGTATAGGAATACATCGTCTATTATACAACCGATGATCCAATCACGGAAGAAACTGTTTGGAAGGAGAAGAAATGGATTCATCCGGACGACAGTCTGATCATTCAAATCCCGCTGGACGATACACACTTCAATCCGAATAAGAAATACACCGTTAAAGTGATTGGACGAAGCGAAGTCGACAGCAGCCCTTCCGAATTCAGTACATTTGAAACGGGCAGTGGAGGTAATTACGCGAAAAATATTATATTAATACGTACGACCTCGATACGCCAGTTGTAAACAATTACATAATTACACGCCACACGCTCAGGCGTATGTGCTTACTGTAGGTTTAGGCTTAGACAGCCAATTGTGTTGTATATCTTTCCCTGAAAGCTGGCGCATCGACGACGTTCCATATTAATGTTAGATTTGCTATATACAATACTGTAAGCGTCCAGTTTGCGGCGCTGCTAATGAGATGAGCTGCAGAACAAAACTGGCGACCTCCGACGACTTTAGCAATTGTCATTCTCAAGGTTGTCAGGGGTTGCCTGGTACATTCTGTAGGTTGTTCCTTTTTTACTAGGGTAAAGCATAGTAGTAAAAACTTTCTATTGTACAAAAAATTCTACTTTCTAGTCATCAGCCCTGATGCGCCGAAGCTGGACGTTGATGCACCGGAAGGAGTGGTGAGGGTCCCGGCAGGAAGCGACTTTACTGTCACCTGCTCATCATTTGCTTATCCTCCACCGACGTTCAGATGGGTCAACGAATACGGCGATGTAAATTTGATTTTTCTGCAGTTCATTATTGTCATCGCTTTCTATCAAATACTGTATAACTGTATCAAATTAAATTAGTAATTATACGAATACCGTAAATTTATTGTATGCAAATTACGCACGCATTTTTGCATTTTAGGTTCTGAGCGAAACAGCCGTCCTGATACTGACCGACATTCGTGAATTGGTGAATGCAAAGTGCGTAGCAGAAAATGCTGGCGGTACGACGGAGGTGAAACTACAGATTTACGTTGCAGGTATATTTGCTTCCCTTTCATAACTACATATTATTAAAACGAAAACTAAATCTTGAGCGGGTCCCGGATTTCGATACACTTGTAGCGTCGGCTAAATTGTTGCAAGGAAGATAAATTTTTTTTAATTTTGCACTACCAACGACCCCCTAATCCTTCAGCATAATGCTGGCTGGCTCAAGAAGGTCCGAGAAAGATCAACAGCAGCCACATCACACTGCGTTTTATCAGACCCAAGATTCACTCGTGTTGTCTGGCTCATACATAGTTCCTTAATTCATACATCCTGGGAAGTATACAAGTAATATACTACCTTTTCAGGTCCTGGATCGGCTCCAGAGAATATCCAGGTGTCGGCAGACAAACCGCGGACAATAGATGTCCGATGGGACCCGCCGAGCCAGCCGAATGGCGAAATCACTCGCTACGTCATCTATTACACTCCATTAGATGACCAAGACCCAGTCAATCAGGAGGACCAGGTTGTTCATTACGATTTCGATTGTCAAATTTCGGGCTATTCTAGGATACGGTAGAATAACCCAATATTTCTGCCTCATTATGATAGTTTTGACCCTGAAAATGCAAATTTTTCCTGAATCTTCCAACTTTCGGCACTTGTTACATGTATGATTCGTAGGTGCCTTCACAACCGTTCAGCGAATGGCTGACCCATCAAGTTGAGGCCGGTGAAGAAGGCAAATTGTACGAGATAATCCAAGACGATGTGTCGATTGGAACTGGCTACGCGGTAGTCGTTCAGGCGGTCAACCAAGATGGTCCTGGCCCTCACTCCAAAATATTCACTATTCGCACGATGTCGAAAGGTAATATTTATTACCTTTTATTACTGGTTCCTTACCGTAATCTATTGCAGCTCGCGAGACACCGCCTGAAGACTTCAAGGTGGAACCTGAAAAACAGCGAAATGCTGTCATTACGTGGAAATCGCTAGATGAAGGCGATCCCACTGGCTATGAAGTCTACTACATCTCCGCTGACGATCGCATGGAGGGAGACGCAGAGACGCCGTTGGACAAATGGTGCGTTTTGAAGGTTTATTTCATCTTAATCGTGTTGGGAAAATTTCCGTTGTACTTAATTTTGTTCGTTTGCTCAATAAATTTGCTAAAAAAGGGTGGGATAGTGGAATATGGGGCCTGACACAAAGAGTGAGAGGGGCATCCTTTGATTAGCGCTGCTGGCAAAATTGAACAATGGACGGCTACTGGATACTGTACCAGCGAGATTCAGTCATCGGAGGTCTCTCCAGCACGCAATTCATCAGCACGCAAGTGCATAGACTACCCCAAACCCCACGCTTCTGTCCGAAGCGTCCCCCACTTTGCCAATATTTTACCTGTTGAGTCTTGCTCAGGACGCGTCTCGTCATTTCGGACGGCGCAGATGAAGAGTACCATCTTGAAGACGCTCTGCAACCGGATACCGAATACGTATTCAAACTGCGCGCCACCTTCGACGACGGTCCCGGCGTTTTCACAGATCCCTGCATTATGAAAACGCTCCCCGATGGTATGTTGATGTTTATAGTTCAAGCGCTTTCTGCAAATCTTTCTATTCGATGATGGACTAATGCATAGGTGTGACGGGTGCCCGAGGCCAGGGGGGGGTCTGGACCTTCTCGGGGGGGGGGAGGTACGATACCTTCGTGTCGGGATTTCCGCGGCAATTCAAAAAAATC